>PVIA01003657.1:0-161352 GCA_004024845.1 Tonatia bakeri | reverse complement strand
CCCCCCATATATGCAACCTTCTTGTAAGCAAAACAGTAAAAATATTGCACTTATGTTCAAATTATGACAATCTGTCTGCTGGTGGTTTCAGCCTGCTGCAGACATGAAGAGGCGAGACGGCTCCCTGCAACAATAGCATGCTCCAGGCCCATCAACAGCCATTCCAGGAGCCCGGGGTCCTTCCAGCAGAGGACAGCGCCCGAGACCAAAATCCGGGCGCTGGAACACACTTTGGCACTGATGCTGGCATTAGTGGTTTTCCTTCTGCTCTTCGGCCTCTTGCCACGGTGGCAGGGCCCCAGAGAGACATGTATTTTTTAAAGTTACATGTACACTGATCTTTCCGATGTAGTGTGCAGCTTCATAAAACTATTTTCTCCACACAGACAGAAAATAGCAAGAAGCATTCCTTTTCAACACTATCAAAGCTCAGTTCATCACGAGACTACCACAATAGTAAACTTACCAGACTTGTCTTTCTGAATAGCTTTATCCTCAAAGTAGCAGAACATGACCTGGAAGCGGTCGGGATCCGTTGAGCGCAAAACCCTAACAAGAAGAACAGCCTTGAGTAAATTTTGAAAAATCCGAGCCCTCCTGATCACAGACTTCATACTGCCTGGAAATGGTGAGGCTGCGAGAAACAGAAGCCCTACACCATTCAGAGGGACAAACGCTGATATGTACTTTCTGAAGGGTGACGTCTACCATCTAGCTTAACATTCCCACGCTGTCCCCACAAGCATCCCACCACTAGTGGTGCACCTTAAGGTTTACGTGCCTAAGGATTCTCCTCACAGCAGTGGATGAATGTCCGTCAACAGGAGGTTTGTCAGACAAACCGAAGTACGCCACGCAGCCACCGAGACGAGAGGAGGCTCTGTACGTGCTGCCACAGAAAACATCCGAGATGAACTGCTGGGGTGCTAGGGAAACAGGCTCCCTAGAGGCCCCCACGTAGCTGGTGTACGTGTGGGGTGCATGTGCTTGCACACGCACAGGAGATTTCTAGAAGGGGAGGTAAGGGACTATCAACAGCAGGCATCTCTGGACGCAGCGCTACGAAAGTGATGTTTGTATCTTTCACCTTTATTATCTGCTGTATTATCCCAATACATATCCCAATACGTTTTTCTTCTCTTTTTCACTTTATGCACCTTGAACTTTTTCATTTTTAGAGTAAAAAATGCCTTTGGCCTTGGAGAAAAAGGAAGAGAAAGGAAAGAAGAGGCTCTTTTCACCCAGCAGTTCATCTCGGATGTTTTCTGTGGCAGCACGTGCAGAGCTGCCTCTCATCTTGGTGGCTGCGTGGTGTACTTCGGTTTGTCCGACGAGCCTCCTGTTGACGGACGTTCAGCCAGTGCTGTGAGGAGAATCCTTAGGCATTTAAACCTTATGATGCATCACTAGTGGTGGGTTGCTTGTGGGGACAGTGTGGGAATATTATGATAGATGGTAGACATCACCCTTCACAAAGTACGCATCAGCATTTGTTGCAAGTGCTTGAAGCATGGCCCCTGTGGTGAGCTGTTCAGGGTTGGGGGCTCTCCTGGGACAGCGCTCCTCAGTGTCGGCGGGGTCCCACCTGCAGAGAGTTAAGCTTCAGTGGGGCAGGCTGAGTGGCTTTAGGCATACGTGGTCTCAAGCACTCATGTGCACACACCTTTAACACAGTATCTCATATTTTCCACTTGTTGTTTTAAAGTTCTCGTGATAACTAGTGGCTGGGAATCTATGCCAGGTTCTTGAATAAAGGCGTCAGGGCTGCTTCTCCATGCTAACAGTGCCCCTGAGGACTGGCAGGCAGCCCAGGGCTCTGCCAGCCAAGTCAACGGCCTGTCCAGAGGGCCCATGATCACCATTCATAGGCATACTTGTGGGGATGGTGGGGACGGCCCTGCCGGCAGGCACATGAAGCTGGGGGCATATCTTGTGGCCACACATGATAAGGTTAAAACCAGGTTTTTGCTCTGTTTTGGTATGACTTGTTTTGTTTTTCTTTGAAAATGTATTCTTTATAAAAAGAGACTAGAAGGAACTATGCTCACATGCTTTCAGGGATGGCGATCAGGGTTCCCCCCCTCTACTTATTTCCAAGTTTTTACATAACATTCTCATATTACTTTTGTAACTAAAAAAAATTACAATGAAAAAAGAAAAGAAAGTCAAAACTCCCTTAGCTCTGTGGGCCTCTGGAATGAATGAGTCACTGATTGTGAAATTCTGCCCTGCTGTGGAGAATCCTCAGGCTGCCAGAGGCAGGGAGGGTGGGGGCTCACTCCCACTTACCCCAAATAGCCTCAGTCTACTTTACACGCTGAGCTTCCAAGTACGATTTCTTTTACCAGAAGGTTTTGTGGCACCAAATAAAGGTTAAAATAGTGTTTTCCAAATATCCCTTCTTTTAAGAATTGATACTTCTTTCCCAAACCATTGGAGAAAGACATTTTATCATATTCTAAAATACTCTATCCAGTGACTTAAGCAGGCTAAGTGTAATCTGACTTTTTTTGGTGACAGGGACACATGATTCTGTGGCTCACGGATCCCTGGCTGCAGTCCAGCACGCCTCAGCCTTGGTGCTGGCAGCCACAGGCAACTGAATTCTGAGCATTCTGGCTGCTTCTCCCAGCCTTCATTTACCAGAGGCAGCAAGACCCAGGGCTTAGGAGATGACGTATGTTTTCATCTTAATTAGGAATTATTACCTTGGGCAATTTATTAACTGCTCAGTCTCAGTTTCCTCATCTGCAAAGTGGGCATGTAAGAGTGTCTACCTCAAAGGCTTGTGGAAGAGCACGTCAATACACTCAGGCACTCAGTCTATGCTAACACTGCCACTGTCACGATGACAGCCACGGATCATTACAATTACAGCTGTTAGGTCCACTGTGGTTACAGATGCATCCCGAATGTCAGGCCCCCTGTGGGATTATTTTGGAGCAGGCACCTTCCCACTTCCTCTTGGCATGCCACTGTGGTCCCAGAAGCCAGCCCAGTGCGAGTCTCAGTGAGGGCAGGTTTCGAACAGGACTCTCGCCCAGTCAACTGAACTGATTTGCAGCATCTACTGAGACTGCTCAGAAGCCCACTCCCGATGAAGGGAGGATAATTCCAGAGTGCAGACACCTGGGGTGTCAGACGTAGAGTTTAGTGTTCAGGAAGGAGAAACACACAGGAAAAGCAAAGGGTGTGTTTGTTTTTAAGAATGCTTGCACATCTTGGAAGGGAATGAAAACAGTCCCATCCAAGCTTTATGCCTAGAAGGTACAAAAGTGCACATCAGCTCAGATGTGGAGGTGCAGGAGGCAAAGGCTTGTTTACCGCATGTATTCCAGCCGGTAGACAGACAGAAGATAGGTGGACATGGCGAAGTCCAGCTTGTTGATGAGGGCGGACACCTCGGGGGCAGGATCCAACAAGTTGATGATGGTGCTGCGGAGCTCACTCAGTTCGGCCTAGAGGGAAGCGAACACCTGTGGGCTCACGCGGGCACTGGAGGGGCGACAGCTGCCCCCAGGAAACGCGGACACCAACAGCTAACTCTGGCTAACTTGCGCGTCTTGTTAACAAGTGAAAGGTCTGCTCTCATGGATCCAGAGAGCTCAGCACAAACCCTGCACTGCACCATCTGTCTTTGGGAGGGCGAGGATCCTTACGGGGGTGACTGTGTCGTTTTTCATGGCCGAGTTATACTGGAGGACAGACCGCAGTGGCTCTTTGCTGGGAAAGGTGAGCAGCGGGGACTTGGTGGCTATTTCACAGACCCCCTCATACCATTCTTCTGGCCAGAGTCCTGGAAGAGAGGGCACGTGTGAGAAAACTGCCCCGGCTGTGAGGCACTGCAGGGGGTCGACGCTGGCACCTTCTGGAGTCATGGGCCCTTGGTTTAAGACAATTCTCCCCCAAATGGGGCACAGAAACAAACCTGTTTCCTATTTCAGGCAGGTTTTTCCTTTTTTTTTTTTTTTTTAAAGATTTTATTTATTTATTTTTAGAGAGGGAAGGGAGGGAGAGAGAGAGAGAGAAACATCAATGTGCGGTTGCTGGGGGACATGGCCTGCAACCCAGGCATGTGCCCTGACTGGGAATCAAACCTGCGATGCCTGGTTCGCAGCCCGAGCTCAATCCACTGAGCTACACCAGCCAGGGCAGGTTTTTCCTAAGATACGTGGTATTCTCAGAACCCTAAGCCACATTTGGGAAGTGTAACACATGCAAACACTTGTAGGGAGCAGCAGCTGCATCGGGCCGATTTTGAACGGGTGCACATTCACAGTTAGGCCACGTCCTACCTCACCATGGTGTTCACTCCTCCCTCTACCCTCCCTGGCAGAGCAGACGCGCCCTACCTGACCCCTCCACGGCGAATCCCATCAGCACGGAATAGAGCCAGAAGTCTCGGAAGAGCTTCTGCAGCCGAGGCTTCGCTTCCTTGATGGGCGGCAACCGGCGGGTGAGCTGACGTGCCAAGGAGAGAGGGAGAAAAGGAGGTTATTTGGTCACGAAACCCTAACACCTAAGGATGTGAAATCAACCAGACTCATTCTCCAAGAGCATTCTTGGAAGCTGGCAGTGAGACCGAGCAGGAAAAGGCACCATAAGCAATGACCAACACTTCTTGGTAAGCTCCCTGGTACCTGTTCATCCACTCAGCAAACATTAGTAGCTAATTCACTGGGAGGGGAAGAGCCCTGTTCCTATACTTTAAGGTCTTTCTGCCTAATTTGGAGGCAGGTGAGCAAGCAGTGTGATGGAGTTCCTGGAGAAGGTGCAATGAGTCTCAATGCTAGCATGCGAGTAAACCTTAGCCAGGCAGAGGAAAGAGAGCAGGCTGCCCAGCATCAGGCCCAAAGCCTGGGAATGTGGAGAGGATGGAGTGCATAGGGGAAGGTGACAATGTACCGGGGCTAGGGCTCAGGTGAGCAGATGTGGCTGGAGAGACAGACCGTGGCAGACTGTGAGCAGTGGTTTTCACATCCCCCCACCGCAGCCCAACTTTTCAAACAGTAATCTTGGGCAGAATCCCAGTATATACAACAGGTATGGGCAGAGCTGCAGAGATGCAGGAGTGAGGGACCGAAGGCCCTGCCCCCCTGCTCCAGACAGTGTCCTGCCTGGTGGGAAGCATGCGTGGCTCCTCAGGCATGTAAAATGGCTAAATGGGTGCACAACGCCTGCTGTACAAGTCGATCCTCACAAGACCCCGGCAGACATTGAGCCCCAATAATCAACCGACAGTGAAGGGGAACTCTGTGCCGTAACTTATAAGCGAGCACTAAGCGCAGGTCAGACTCCGGGCCAGGGGCACAGAGTGGGAGAGATAACCCCTACTGCAGAGTGGGGGGGAGGGACAACACAGGGAGATGGGCACCTTCACACACGGCGTGTAGGATTACAGACTGGCACAACTCTTTCTGGAAAGTTATTTGGTGCTACTCAGTGGGGGCGGTAGACACTGTTGAGTGAGCACTGCATTAAAATGACTGAGCAAGCAGAGCAATGAATCTGCATCAAATTTGGGGTTAAGCTTGAACGTCCTCCGAACAAACTATTCAGATGATTCAGAAGGCTGCAGCTTGTGGGCAACTGGTGATTTTGGCAGCTACAACATGACAACATGCCGGTTCATGCATCACATCTCGTGCAGTTTTCTGACGAAAATCAAAACAGCCAGGTGACTCAGCCCCTCTACAGCCCAGATATGGTGCCCTGAGACTTCTGGCTTTTCCCAAAACTAGTATCACCTGTGAAAGGGAAGCGATTTCAGACCATCAATGAGATTCAGGAAAATGTGATGACCACACTGCTGATGGCGATAGGGAGAACTGTGTGAGGTCCCAAGGTGCCTACTCTGTAGGGGACTGAGGTGTCATTGTCCTATGCACAATGTTTCTTGCATCTTTTTAAAAAAAGATTTTATTTTTTAGAGAGAGGAGAAGGGACAAAGAGAGGGAGAGAAACATTGATTGGTTGCCTCTCACATACCCCCAACCAGGGACCTGGCTTGCAATCCAGGCATGTGCCCTGACTGAGAATCGAACCAGCAACCTTCTAGTTTGCAGGCCAGCGGTCAAGCCACTAAGCCACACCAACCAGGGCTGTATCTTCTTTAATAAATGTCTCGATTTTTCATATTACATGGCTGGATAACTCCTGGACAGACCTCGTATTAACAACAGCTGTTTTTTTCCTGGACAGACCTTGTGTATCTAACTGTGAGGCAAGCCTTGGAACTGGAAAGAAACAGCAGAGTATGCATGACAGAAGGTACTGCTTTATAATAAGAGCCCAAACCACACAACTCTCATGGGGAACAGATCCAAAATGTCACAAGTGTCATTAAGGGTTGAAATCCAGTTTTTGCAACAGTCGATTACATGATCAGAAATCTAGATATGCAGAAGTATATAGAATAAAAATGAAAGCTTTCCACCTGCCTCCTATTTCCAATGTTAAAAGTTGGCTGTGCCGCACATTGATGTTTCTCTCTCTCTCTCTCCCTCTCCCTTCCCTCTCTAAAAATAAATAAATAAAATCTTTAAAAAAAAAAGTTGGCTGTGTCTCCTTCCAGATCTTTTCTACGAGTAAACTACGCTTTGTGAAAATGATAATAACCAACACAGACTGAGCATGAGCCTCATTCTCCCTCCCCACTTTTCACTGAGCTCAAAAGGATGGGGACACCTGCCTGCCTAGCAGCCGTGTCAGCCCTGGAGACCAGGGCGAAGTCAGACGCTGCGATCATCCTAGAGGGAAAATCCACAGCTGCCGGGCAGACAAGTGGCTTCTACTTTCATGGAAGCAGTACTGCTACTGCCCCTGGAGTAACTCAGCCCTGGAGCTCTGAAGAGCATCTCTAGAACGTGGTGGCTTCAGTGAGACTGCTCCCATCAGTACGTGACAGTCATGCATTCAAAACATCAGCTACCCCAGAACTGGGGCCGAGGAGTCACAAGTCACACAGCAGTCATCAGAGGCAGTTAAGGGGCTTGTGCTGACAAAGCTAGTTGAGTGGTGTTTGATTTGGGACATATTTACTTTGGGAGATATGCAGCAACGGCCCAGCACCAAAGTTCGCTGTGAAACTGTGCTGGGTGACCTTGGCTGATTTCATCTCTGCGACACACTTCTCAGAAGCACAGAGGTGAGTCTGGTTTCTAACGTTTCTGCTGATTATAAATTCTTATTTGAGGTTAGAGGTGGACAACTGTGCGTGCACTTCTCTATCAAACTGCAAACTGGAAGCTTTCTGTACTGTCTTAGAAATGAAAAAAATGATTTTGTTTTTTTTAATTTGCCTGTTATAACATTTTGTCAGTTATATTATTAGGACAATTGACGAGATTAAGAACAGGAATTAGACCAGGACAAGATCGTACCTATGTGAAGTTATTTGAATTGGATAACTGTGCTGTGGTGATATATAAGAATATCCTAGTTCTCAGGCATTTTTTCCTAAAAGCTTAGAATGAAAAGTTAGAGGGACATAAGATAAATTACCTGCTCTCAAATGGTTCAGGCAAAAAAAAGGTGTATGTGTGTGCCTGTGTGTGCACACACACACACATGTGGCGAGAGAAACACGGAATGATGAAACCGCTGCTCCAACAGAAGATCTGGGAAAAGGGCACACAGGGGTTGTTCTACATGCTCTTCTCTGAACTCTTCTGGAAGTCTGAAGTTATTTCAAAATTAAAGGCTTTACAAACTTGAGACAGTTACTTCTCTCTCACTACACCTGCCCTGTTTGGGCCTCAGGACAATGGCCACGAGGAACAAGGGTGCCCCGGTGCTATACTCTGATGTATAACCAAAAGGCTCGACCCCACTTCAAGCGATCACCATGAGAAAGCGCCTTATGAAATTCCCAGAAAAACAAACTTCAGAACGATTTACCTTTGAAAAATAATGCTTCTCTCCAAAGATAGTAATCTGGATTTAAAAACAACCTAGTGAAAATTTTAAAGTACTTTATATAATTCTTGTTATACTACATGGAAAAACAACAGGAAGATTTACCATTTAGATCTTTAGTTTCAAATTCATAGAAAATATCAGACATAATTTCTCCTTCCTCTGATAAGGGAATAATGAAAACTATTTTTGGCTTTTCATGATATAATGCAGGAACAGGGTATAAGAAGCTTCCGAATATACTGTATTTTGCTGTGTATACTGTGCTCTCATGTAGAGTACGCACCCACATTTTTGGCCCAAACTTTCAGGGAAAAAACTTTTACTTTTTAATTAAAAAATATTTTTCTCTAAATATATATATTTTTTCTAAATATATATATTCTAAATACATATATTTTAGAAACAAAACCAATTATCATATTCAGGGTATTATTTTGCATATGGATACCATTACTGCTTTCTGGAGTACGCTTTTAATGCATAAGCATAAATAAAAGAATTAAAACATTTATATAGATACGGAATTAGTACTACTCATGTATAATGTGCATACTCATTTTTCCCTAAAAATTTTTGGCAAAAAGTGTTCATTATACACGGCAAAATATGGTACTATCTGAACACAGGATAAAAACATGTATGTCTTCACCTCTGTCCCCATCTGGTCTCACATTCCTTTTCCCAAATTCTTATTTATTCAAGTTGGGTTTCTTTTTTAACCTATTTTTATCTGAGAGGGATACTTTTCAGTGCAACCTAGTAAGGACACTTCCACCCAGTCACTTCCTTTCTTCCTTTCTAACTTTGAAAAGTATGTTACCATCAATACCTATGCCTAATTCTGTCTGGAACTGGGCCCAGTTCTGCTTGCAGCCACACACATTAGAAGCTGCTTCATGGGCAGGCTACGTGTGTGGCCCTGCAGCCTCAGCTAGACTTGGGGGTGGGAGGTGCATGACAAAACAGACATTTTCACAGCCAGAAACCACACGACTTTCCCTCTCCAAACATACAGTTCGAAAGCCTCTGAGTTGTGCACAGAATAACAGGTGAAGTGGTAATTTCAACAGTGCTGTAGGGGCAGCCCCAAGGAGGGTGACTAAGGGTGGGGACACTAGTCCTGGCACTCTCTAGGTCAAACAGGAAGAGTGCTCAACAAGGGTGTGTTTGTTGAGGGGGATGTTCAACCACCTTGGTTCCAATCCAGCCACAGCTGCAGGTTCAGTCTCCTGACACGTAGAATGCTGCTGGGCCTAAGTTACACAGACAAAGCTCCTCGTACAGTGCCAGGCAGCCCGCAGAGACTGCACCAAGAGTGGCTGCCATTGTCAACACCAACAAACTGAGAGCATTTCCAGTGGGGTATCCATACAGGAAGTCCCATCCTCGGGCCGGATAAGTCCAAATATGTACTTAACAGGAGCAGTAACTCTTATCTGGCCTTGACTGGAAGCAGACATTCTGATCTTCGACTATCTAACAGGAGATGGGAACATACACACACAGCGAACTTAGCAAGTCACAGCTCTCTCTGGAGGAGCCAGAAGCTGAGGTAATGCGGGACTGAACAGCACTGCAAGCAGTGTCACTATCCTGGGAAAATACAGAAGCATCAAATAATAGTTCATCTACCCGGGATGCAGTTAATAACCAGGGACTAGCAAGAGAAAAGACAAAGCCATTTGGCAGGCAAAAGTGATGTGACAAGCCAAGTCAAATCCTTCCTGGGAACAGGTAGAGGATGAGTAGATAAAGACAGGCTTACCACAGGGTGCATATTAAAATGGACTCTCCTGGTACCCCTATTCCCACTACAGGAGGCAGAGTTGCACCCCAGACTCGCACTGCACCCCTGCCTGCTTTGGTAGTGTCCTTATGAGAGCCCCTGCTTTAGTGCACGTCTGTCCCCACCCCTGCTGCTGGTGAGCTCCTTGGTAGGGGAGACCTTTAAGCCCCCAGTGCCTAACATGTGTGAAGATAGGAGATAAAGTTTAGTGAATGAATGAAAAAGAAACTCCCCCAGGGCCTCTGAGCCCCCAGGATTTTAGACCATTCCAGTTCTGCAAACCTTGAAAAGAGAAGGGGTTCTCATCTAGGGGCCCACGGATCCTTCGGGCAGGTTCATAAAGCCCACACACTAGGTTAGTATCTGCTTATATTCACCAGATTCTCTTCGAAGTCCATAATCCTAAAATGGTTAAAGACGGGCGTTCCCAGGGATCTTTCTGGGTCAGAGCCACGGGGACTTGCTACCTGAGCACCACAGAGGTGGGGAGGGGTCTGCTAGGCTGCCTCTCACATGTCATGCTTTCCCTCGCAGCTTCCGCTCTGCCAAAATGAAATGCCCGTTCCAACCCTTCATTGTTTCTCTCTTAATAACATCCGTGTGTGGGCACAACGGCCTGGTGGATCAGCCTGAGAAAGGAGGGAGAGGTTCCAAGTCTGTGGACCCCCAATGGGGGCCGTTAAAGAGCAAAAACCTGAGCATGCCTCTTCTCCCTGTCGACTTCCACAAGGAAAACACGGTCACCAATGACTGGATCACAGAGGGGGAGGAGGACGAGGACTACCTAGACCTGGAGAAGCTGCTCAGCGAAGACGATGACTACATCGACATCATCGACGTGGTTTTGCCGACAGACCCAGAGGCCAGCGCTGGGAACATCCTCCAGCTCTTCCAGGGCAAGACCCGGATCCAGCGTCTTAACATCCTCAACGCCAAGTTCGCTTTTCACCTTTACCGAGCACTGAGGGAAGAGACCAGTAACTCCGACAACATCTTCATAGCCCCCGTGGGCATTTCTACCGCCATGGGTATGATTTCCTTGGGCCTGAAGGGGGAGACTCATGAACAAGTGCACTCAATTTTGCACTTTAAAGACTTCGTCAATGCCAGCAGCAAATACGAGATCACGACCATTCATAATCTCTTCCGTAAACTGACTCATCGACTCTTCAGGAGGAATTTTGGGTACACACTGCGGTCAGTCAATGACCTTTACATCCAGAAGCAATTTCCAATCCTGAATGACTTCAAAACTAAAGTGAAAGAATACTACTTTGCCGAGGCCCAAGCGGCTGATTTCTCAGACCCTGCCTTCATATCAAAAACCAACAACCACATTCTGAAGCTCACCAAGGGCCTCATTAAAGATGCTCTGGAGAATATAGACCCAGCCACTCAGATGATGATTTTAAACTGCATCTACTTTAAAGGTAATAGTTTTATGTTTCTCAAAGCAAAGGTGCAAGTTGCTCTTTTAGTATACCTGCAGGTGGACTGAATGCCAAGAACTGTATTCTAGCTCTGATTTATCCAGGAAACCAAGGCAAGGTCAGCTTGCAGAGACGGGGAAGGTCACAAGAAGGTGATAGTGGGAGCTGACACTTACCTGAGCCCCATTTGTGCTTTACACTCCCTGAACCCTCACCACCTTGTGAGACTGTTACTGTTACCAGCACCCACACTTCACAGATGGAGCCACTAAGGGCACAGAGAAGTAAAATGACACTCCAAATGCACAGCTAGGCCACCCCAGACAGGCCATCTTTAGCACTTTGTTAAAATGGGAAAAAATAATACAAAAATCTTTTTAGTATTTGGCCATCCTGGATTTTTTTTCATCCCCTTGCCCAATTATCAGTAAGCAGGAACATGGACAAAAGGCTGAAGTGAAATTCTTCAGCTTGAGTAACTGACAGTAACACCCACAACTCTTTTTGGGTCACTTCTGCACTAATGGGCAGATGTGGGGGCAAATAAACTATTACTTCTAGAGCAATTCTTCTAGGCTAGACACCCACACACTTTTTAAAGAGGCTACTCCCCCCTTCACTATACATATACAAGACCCCTGGAGTCCTAGAAATTAATGGGCATGGATTTGTAAAATCCAGACCTCTCTCTTAAAATGCCCTCAATTGGGACCTGAACAAGAAACTTGAACTTCACTCTACCAGCCTGGAGAGCTGGAGGGCAGTAATAGGAATGAGTCAGCATCACAACTGGTCACTGTGACACAGACCACTTTCCTCTCTGCCACCAAGAATCAGCTAGGGCAGGTCCCCAAGGCTCGGGAGGCCCTGCTCCCTGGGTGGTCAGCTATAGTGCAGTCCACAGCAGTCCAGACAGGCAAAGGACAGAGGTCTCTTCTGGCTGCTGCTGTGGGGCCAGCGCCCCTCAATGGGCCAGTATACTGCTTTGTGCTGATGCCAAGGCCTCCCAGCAGCTGTGCCAGGCAGGTATTCTGCCAGATGGGCAAAGGAGGACTGAAGAAACCAAGACCATGGGAATGAGCCGGGCCCCCGAGCTGACTCCTCACAAAGGTCAAGCATAGCGCTTCCTTGTGGCGGGTGAACCAAAGGTTTGCGACAGACACACAGGCACACGTGCTGTACAGGTATCCCCAACATTCCGCAAGTTACCATTTTCCTTTCACAAAAGAGCTACGTGAGCACAGCAATAGTTTTTTTCGTAAAAATGAAAATACTCTTCAGATTTCTTTCAGTTCAGGAAAACAGGTTCTCTCCACATCACGCCGTTCTGGCTTACAAAAGGTTTCACGGGACCGCTCTGCGTTCAGAGCGCGGAGGAAACCTGTGCACACCACAAACACAGGTGTAGCCATGCACTGGCTAGCGGTGCAAGTTTCAGAAGTGAGCAAACTGCAGTCTAGGCCCTGGCTTCACCATCTCTTATTTGTGCGGCCTCAGGTAAGTCATTCACTGTCTCTGTGACTCAGTTTCCTCATCGTTATCACAGAGATAACACCTACTGACAGGGCTGTGGGAAGCACTGCAAGAGATAGTGATACCACACTTTAGCCCAGGGCAGCAAGGGCCCCAATAAACTTGGATGAGGAAAAAAATGCAGATTCTACTATTATATATTAAGTATGTATACTGCTAGTGACATTTATTTTACTTCTATAACAATTAAATTCTGTTTAGGGATGACTTTAGAACAGGCATCTGGACACCAAAGCCCTTGGCCCTACTAGTCTGTGGGGCACGCCTGGGCCCAAGAGCCTCTGCACTAGGCTGGCTGGGTGTCGAGGATCAGGCAGACACGCGGTGGCAAGCCATCCCAAATGATAAGGGGCTGGAGAAGCAGCTGGGAGGGTCAGTTTACGAACTCCTGAACTTAGTAACCAGAGTCCCACTGAAGTGTAAAAGTGGAAAACAATACATGCTTCTTTCCCCTATCATATTGGAACAGTAATTTAATTTGGTCCTGGGAATCAGAGGGATGAAATGCTAGTAACATCCAGTTTGTCATGGAGGCTTATCAAAGGAGAGGAGAGTCTGAAAGAGTAATTTTAATCTCTAGCTCCCAAATTTGTTACTAACTTGATTTTAATTTCAAATGTTATAACTGCTTTGTAAAGCACAAGAAAACAGGTTGGACCTCAACAGGAAGTCAAAGGAAAGAATCCCAGGAGACACAAGACAGCTCCGTCAGAACTGGAAGAGCAGTGATTCTCAACTGGGGAACAGTTCTGCTCCAGGGCAGATGTCAGGAGACACTTGTGGTTGTCACAACCTAGGGCAGAAGGGGAAGCACTCCTAGCATTTAGGGACAGTTTCAGAACTTAGGGCAGGAATACTGCTAAACACCCTACAGGATAAACATCCTACATCCATGTACAGGATAGCTACCCGCCACAGAATAGCCTGCGTCAGCAGTGCTGCAAAGTCCTAGGCAGAGGCTGGCTCAGGGAGGAGACCTAGCTATGAATCAGAAGCAGGTGGTCTTTAAACTTCCTCCAAAGGAACCTCCTGCTTGTCTCATTCAGCTCATCTACCCACCAGCTGGAAACCTTGAACAAGTTGCTCCATTATGTGCCTGTTGCCTCATTTGTAAAATGGGGCTAATAATAAAAAGCACCACCTCCATACGGTTGCTGGAGGAGAAAATGAGGTAATACAGGAAAGGCACTTAGAAGAGTGCCTGACACACCACCAGGTCTCAACGGTAAGGCATCCATCATTACTGGTTACTAGCATCCTGGAGCTAAATTAGTCTTATCTTTCTGGACACACAGTGCTGCACCCAAATCTAAAGTGAAGATCCTGATGGCAGTGTTGTATCACCAGTGCATCTTGTTAGTTCTTGCAGAACTGCAGAGCGTCGGGGTAAAAGCCATCAGAATAGATCTGCCATGAGCTCAAAGATACACATTTTGCAGATGAACAAGTAGAGGCCCAGGCAAGTCAGGCATGTTGCTAGGGTCAATTAGTTATTGTCAGAATCTAACCCAGAATCTACTCCAGTCTATTTATCCTCTCCACCATTATCATGCTTCCTACAAGTATTAGTGCTCTGACCTTAGAATCCTCTAAGACAGTGGTTCTCAAAGTGTGGTTTGCAGACCAGGAGCATCAGCATCACCTGAGAACTTGTCAGAAAGGCCAGTTCTTGGCCTAAACCAGACTTTGGAGATCAGAAACTCTGGGGGTGGGACCTACAGTCCAAATAACCCCTACAGGCTTCTGATGCATGCTCACATGTGAGGACCACTGCTCTTAAAGAACGTTTTCATAAAAGCCCCGTTCCTGTTGACTTCACAGGGTCCTGGGTAAATAAATTCCCAGTGGAAATGACCCACAACCACAACTTCCGGCTGAATGAGCGAGAGGTGGTCAAGGTTTCCATGATGCAGACCAAGGGGAACTTCCTGGCGGCAAATGACCAGGAGCTGGACTGTGACATCCTGCAGCTGGAGTATGTCGGGGGCATCAGCATGCTAATTGTGGTCCCACACAAGCTGTCTGGAATGAAGACCCTTGAGACACAGCTGACGCCCCAGGTGGTGGAGAGATGGCAGAAAAGCATGACAAACAGGTACCTCAGGTTGAGTGTTTGGTCTTGTGACTTCCAGGACCCCAAGGGAGGCCAGGAATATTGCCACCTTGGCCATTTTAAGGAAAAGGGAGTCGTCTGTATGAGTACTCAAGAAATGCCACACTGGATCACTCTGTTCTTTCATCCCAAACTCCTCGCTCGGTGAGAGGCAACCCGAGCATCTGTGAGAAACACATCTGCTCTGCTCCATGAGAGAAGTTAGGGGCAGGTGACTTAAGAGTCAGCCAGGAAACAATCCTGGCTCTGCCATGTACCTGCTTTGTGGCTTTGAGCCCTGGCTTTGTCATCCAAAAAGTGGCACAATCTCTAACTTTCCAGGGTCACTGAGGGAAATCAACAGAAAAGCAATGGCGAGCATCCCTCACAGTGCTGGAACCTGGGAGGTGTCTCCCAGCACAGATGCCTCCCCTCTCCTTCCCCAAGAAACTGAGGTCCTCCTAACTCATTAGCACAGGTCCTGCATGATTTTCCTGTCTTATTATTTATTACTCCACAGTCAAAACTACAGGTTTTAAACACTTAGGACTATTGTTGGATCATGGCAGAAAATACACAAGTTCCTTTCTGCTCATTGGACACTGGCTAGGCCCATATTAAGACATAAATTGAGTGTGGATCTCCTTTGAGGACAAGAATACAGTAAACTGAGAAGCAGGACCTTAGCGGAAGGTATTTGCCTAGGTAGCTGATTAGTTATCAGGCCTTGACAATTTTTCCTTAAAAATGTCCCCTCCATACTTGCCTTTCTAACCACACTGCCCATGACCTTCTACCCTGAGCCTACAAAGGCCTAACCAGCCTGCCTGTTTCCATTCCTCAGTTCGCCCAGACACTGGCCACCAGAATAGCATCCCCTCGACACCTTCTCTGCCTGGCTCTTCTCATAAACTCTCTGGGAACCCCCACCCACAGGATACAGCCCAGCTTCTTGGCCTGCTCTGCTTCCCCCACCCCCACCCTGCCTGGAACCCTCCTGTACTGCAGCTCGACCACAGCCTCACACTCCCCACAGGCCTTTGCTCACACAGTAAGACCCACCCCCCAGCTCTCAACTAGGGGCAGCCTTCTAGGCCACAGACATACCCTCCTCCACTCCCCCCTTGGATGGCTCCAGTAGTCAGATCTCTTCTAGTTGGTCAGACATTAACATACCGCCTTTATGCTTTTACCGCTTCACATGCGAGTTCTGGACTGCCAAAACGAGAGTGAGCTCCTGAGAAGGGGAACAGCATCCAACATTTCTTTATCCCTGAAAAGGCTGAATTTGCCTCCATAGGCACTATTGTTGCTGTTTATCCAGCTGGGGACTAAATGAGTTGAGGCAAGGATGAGAATGCTTAGCACTGTCTGGTACATAAAGGGTTCTTTTTTTAAGGCACACTGACCTTAATTAAACAAAGTAAGAAATGGCTGAAATTAGGAACCCAGACAGAATCCCTTCATATGCCTTCTCAAACCACAAACCGGCAGCGGTTTGCAGCTGACCGGGAAGACGGGACACAGACCACACAGTACAGGGCAAGCATCTACCGAGCAGACACCATGCCTCAGTTTTTAGTAACTGCAGTTTTGATGAGACGGTCTTTCCAAACTCCTCCACCGACAGTCCCAGGACATGTTAACAAGTGCTATGTCAATTCTGTGGTAGATGCACCACTCTTAGGTGCGTGGGAAAAACACGATTCCCTTGTAACTGGTGGTTCGTAACACTGGGCCCCCTCTTATTCTCTGACCAGAACTCGAGAGGTGCTCTTGCCCAAATTCAAGCTGGAGAAGAACTACAACCTGGTGGAGGCCCTGCAGTCAATGGGGGTCACAGCGCTGTTTGATAGAAACAGCAACATGACAGGAATCTCAGACCACAGGATCAACATCGACCTGGTAACCTCTCCCCTCTGCCCTCTGCCCCATCCCCAGGGTCTGCCCCCAGCAAAGCCCTCTACTGTCCGGCCCTAACTCTCATGTTGGGGCAGCTGGGTCTGCTCTCCTTGAATCTGCCAGACACTGAGTGGGCAGGGTGGTCTGTCTCTGGAAGCAGCCTTCGGCTCAGCCCCGCTCCTGCTGACACCAGAGAGGAGGTGTGTGCTCCACTCTGAAATATCTACTCCCAGCTGAGTCATGAAAGTCCCGTTAAATACACGCAGAGACGCTGCACACTGAACCTAACACACCACTGACGGACACTCCACAAAAAGGGGAGAGCACGAGTCCGGAAACCGTGCAGCCCCAGGCCCCATCCTTCCCCTCGCAGCGCACCCAAGTGTGAGAAGGATGTAGTGCCTGCAGCCTCTCTGGCTTGGCTCGCAGACTGCTCGTACTGTGACCACCGGCAAGGATGGTTACAATGCTACATGGCCTCTAAACACAATGGCCATAGCTGACAGGAGATCAGAAAGTATTTCGAGGGTCACTCTGACCAGCTGTCGTCTGTGCCTTGGATGTGGTCTTTCAACCTGTTCCCTGAATGAGATGCGGCTCCACCGTATCTTCTGTCCTATGTGCCAGCTGACAGAATCTAACAACTCCCCTTTCCGTTTTGAAACAGTTCAAGCACCAAGGTACCATCACAGTGAATGAGGAGGGCACCCAAGCTGCTGCTGTTACCACGGTGGGGTTCATGCCGCTGACAAGCCAAGTCCGCTTCACCGTGGACCGTCCCTTTCTGTTCCTCGTCTATGAGCATCGTACCAGCTGCCTGCTCTTCATGGGGAGAGTTGCCAACCCCACCAAGTCTTAAAGGTGGAGGTCTGGGTGTCTCACGTTTTGGGGGAACTCTGTAATTCTGTTTCCATTCTAACAGTGAGAACGGAGATGTTTGGCATCACGACCTTTGTGGTTTATGCTCCCATTCTGACATTGAGGCCCACATGAGAGAAGAAATTTAGCGACAACTGGCAGGCCTGCTTGAATCAATTCCGCCTAGTGACCAACGCTGTCAGTTCGTAGCAGTTAATGTACCTGTAGCATGTCAGCTGTTACCTAGAGGGTGTTGGCAACATGGAGACCAACTTCCCTTCCTGGGCGTTTCCTTCCCTGCAGCCCCCATCCTTGCACATTTGGCTCTGTTACTCAGAGCCTTTCTCAACCAGGGCTCCTCATCTGCACACGGAACACAGAAATGAGCGGCATGACTGATGTCTCACCTTCTCCAGGATGGTGCACAGCCGTCACCATTCCTGATGCCCAGGAGAGAAGCCGCCCTGTGATATTCAAGGGGTGCCCTGGGCATTAGGGCTTAATTTTCGCAAAGGCCCAACCTTCTGAACCGATGCTGCCGTCTGTACTCCTGCTGTCACCTCGCGGCTGCCCAGAGGACAGTATGTACACATGGCCTTGCCTCCTACCCTAGAGATAAATAAATATCACCACTTTTACTGTGTATCTGTCATAATGCTAATTTTTGAGGCTCAAATAACCAAGAAAGGCAAAATTCAAAAGAGCTGATATCCCCAGAAATGACAGAGGTTGAGAAAAAGCCGCTGGAGTTCTGCACAGAGACTCATGTGCAGGCCGTGTGCCCAGGTGAGTGCTGCTGAAGCCCATGGGCAGGGCTGTTTGCACGGGCTGCACGGGGCATTCCTGAAACGCCAGTCTTGGTTTTGGGTTGGGATTTTTTTGACTTTTTAAAAACATTTTATTTGTTTGTTTAAAGTATATTTTACTGATTATGCTATTCCAATTGTCCCATTTTTTCCTCCCCTTTATCCCCCTCCACCCAGTACCCTCCCTCCCTCTAGCATTCCACCCGCTTAGTTCATGTTCATGGTTCATACGATGAGTTCTTTGGTTTCTTCATCCCTTATACTATTCTTAACCTCCCGTCTATTTTGTACCCACCAATTATGCTTCTTATTCCCTGTACTTTTTCCTCCTGTTCTCCCCCCACCTCCTCCCCACTGATAACCCCCCATGTGATCTCCATTTCTGTGATTCTGTGCCTGTTCTTGTTGTTTGCTTAGTTTGTTTGGGTTCAGTTGTTGACAGTTGTGAGTTTGTTGTCATTTTACTGTTCATAGTTTTGATCTTCTTTTTCTTAGATGAGTCCCTTTAGCACGAAATGTCAGCCTTTATGTGGGGCACATTTTGGCTTTCATCCCTGGACACTGGGAGACTCTCAGATGTGCTCCTGTCTGGTTTGATAAAGCAACAACACCTGAGGAATACATTTCTGGACTCTTTGCTAGCTGGGTAAGACAAGTGGAATCCAAAGAGGCGGCTCAGAATTCAAGAGCGCTGGGGATGATGGGCAGTGCCAGGGAGAGCATAACAAGCGTTGTGCATGCGGCTGTCCAACTGTGACCTCCACAGTCTGGCTTCTCTCCACAGAGGAGCGAGATCCAGTTCAGCAGGGTGCTGAAACCTGCCAAGATGCCACCGCAGTGAGTGGTAGGGCCAGGGTTCAAGTGCAGTTTGGGCTGACTCCAGGGTCATGTGTGGAGTCTTGTCACAGAGGGCCTCTGACTCAATGAGACCAATACCGGTCAAAGGGACAGCAAAAGGGGAGCACCTGGTGCTCCTCAGGCACTGTGATGGGTGTGCCCAGGGTTATCTCACACGGACTCTGACAGGTTTGAACTATCATTGCCTCCTTTTTGTAGCTAAAGAAACAACTAATGCTCACAGAGGTAAAGTGATCTGCCTCAAGCTCTGCTTTTCGCTGCTAACCCTGTCTGCACGCTCCCTTCCCAACTTCCCGCACCCGAACCTGCCTCTGCCTCTGTCTGCTGACCAGTACAGGGTTGAGGTTGACCTGAGGTTGCTAATGACCCACTCCTTGAATTCCTTCTCCAGTTTGCTTCAACACTGTTCTTTTCCGGTGCTTGTCCTACACTTCTCATCTTGCTGCTGGTTCCTCCTGCTCCTCCTATTCCCAAGTGTGCTACCTCAAAAAACTCTGCCTAGCCCATTGGCACGTCTGTCTCCTACCCAACCTCTATGGGCACCAGTCCGGGCTCCTCTATGAGCCCGCATCTGCACAGGTCAAGGCCCTCTACTCTGCATGCTTTTCATTCTCTTATATCCACTCAGAATGCCCTTGGATTCCCTTTCTGAAACTAGCTGACCCATTTTCCAAGGCAGTGAAGTATTAATTCAGAGAACCCTGGGCCAAGTTGCCTGGGTTCAAATCTTGGATCTGACATTTAGTAGCTGTGGGACTCTGAGGCAAGTTCTATGCCTCAGCTTCCCCATCTGTAAAGTGGGGATAATAGCAGTACCTACCTTATAGAGTTGTTGGGAGGATTAAGTGAGTTAATGTCTGGAAAGAGTTTAGATCTGTGCACAGTGTTAACAAGAGCTAGGTAAGGACTTCCTGAAGATGAAGATGATTATCTTCACCTGAGACAGTGTCTAGCCCAGGGGCTCCTAACAGGCAGGCCTTGGCTTGGACTCTTCCATGTAACTTTCTGAGGTTAAATGATAACCCTTGTGCACAGATGCATTTTGTTTTTGGAGAGGGAGGGCACAGCTTTCAGAGTGGTCCATGATCTAAAAGTTGTTAGTCCACAAACCTCATTTTATAGGCACTGAGAAAACAACCTACTACTAGTAGCACAGGTCAACTAGCTCCAAGTCAAGGTCACAAGTGTTTTTCAAGCAGCAGGAACATGTTATTAAATCACTATTTCTTGATAATAGAGAAATCAGCCCTCTAAGCAATATAGAACTTTCAAAATGCTTAATTAACTAATGGGCTAGACACTAAGAAAAGCAGTTTAGTCAGTGATATTTCTGAAGAAATATTCATGAAGTTGTAGGACAAAGATTACCAAACCTAAGCAGGAAGGAACCTCAAAGGTCACAAGACCCAGCTCCCAGCAACTCCCTCCAGGTTCCCAAGGTCACTGATAAATACGTGAACAGCTGCATTAGGACCAACACCCTGGCTTCCAGCCCCAAACCCACTGACATTTCCACTGAACAAAGTAATTTGGGATACTTTATTATCAGAAGATCCAAAAGAGAGTATCTTTTTCTTAAAAGAAAGAAAGAAAGAACCACAAAACATTAAAAGAAAAAAAAACTTTGGAAATCAGTTTCTCCTAGTAGGTCCAAGGGGTAACCAGAAAGCAAATTCAAGAACCCATGATCTCTGTGCTCTTCGTTGAGCAACAGAATCAAATATTTGTTTCCTCCCCCATAACATAACCATTAACTTTTGTTAAAACTATAACACTTACTCTGTATTCATGCAAAAGGTCACTGCAGCAGAGGAAACAGTTGTGTTTTAAGTATGTTCTAGCCCATCATTGCTGACACCTACGCCTACCCTGACTCAGCCAGAACTTCGGAGGGTCACCTCCGTCTTTCTGAGGCGCTCTGCTGGCAGAGCAGTGTAGACAGGCTGAGACGCTCACTCAGCACCCACAGGCAGGATCAGGGGTTCGACCCTGGCCCTTGTGACCCTAAGCCAAGCTCACCAGTCATCACTCCGTGAAAGTGCTAAATGCCTCCTCTAGGTTTCAGTTATTAATTTATTAAACTCTAAATGACAATAGCTAAACATTGTAAAACTTCACAAGCACGCGTGTCACAGACTTCTGGTGTACACTGATGTGAGTGTCAGCTCAGTCTTGCACCATCTGCCAAAACCTGCTCCCTGTGGCGCCTGCCGCCGGCCCTTTCCCCTTCAACAAGCCGAGGGCGTACCATGGACTTTGTACCTCTCCCCCATCCCCCGCCAGTGCCGGTCAAACAGAGGGCCCGTGTGCAGGGGCACTGCCCAAATGCAACTGTGCACTAGTTAATATTAAGTGTAAAGTGAAAACATTTATGTTTTTAAAAATTAACCACTGAGGGTGTTGATGCAAAACACCACGGCAGAAAGAGCCCGGTCTCACAGGGCTGTGGGAGCACACCCGAGCACAGATGAGGGCTGTGGGGTTCCACGGGAGCGTGAACAGTCATTGCGGCACAGGGCCCACCCTGGTCTCCTCAGCACGTTGAGTGCCGACACAGATGTGATGGGGAACAATCGACTCTGCTTCCCTTCCTGGAGGGAGGGTCAGGACAGAAAAGGACAGGCAGAAAGAAGAGGAACTGGAAACAGAATGCCCCACAAAATGCAATGTGTCATCTTAAGGGTGAAGGATAATAACCAATCAGTTACTGTTTTTCATCCATCCTGGCCAGTTAAAATTAAACCTCAAAAAGCCCCCAGATTAGAATAAGGAAGAGCCAGACTGCACTAAGTACAGAAAGTGCTTTGCGGAGACCAGAGGCGCCTCTCCACCTGCCTGCCTGACCTCTATGCCTGAGTCACACAGCGGCTCAGAGGTCGGCCCCTCCCGTGTTCACACGAAGGGACACACATGCAGGCGCTCAAGACTCGAACTGCCAGGGGTGGGGGCATGTGGGAAAAAATTGGAAGGCAGAAGAAAGGGCTTAACTAGAAGGTGAGCCTGGCTCAGGACTGGCAGTTGGGAATCACTGAGAAAGAGAAAAATGACTTTTATAAAAATCATTTGAGAAGTGGCCATGGGTTGAGACAGGAAAAGATGGAGACGGGCTCTCTACCAGACAGTGCTGCGAAAGGGGCAGGGCCTGTACCACAGGCTGCCCACCACAGTGGTGGGTGGGGTTATGCCCCAAAGCGTGCTGGGCCCACCGTGGCAACAATGGACACGGTGGGCCCAGCACGGACACCGTGGACACTGAGAGCTGCTTCAAGGCCTGAGGACCAAGGGGCTCAGGAGGACTTGAAAGCGGATGCCCGCCTGTATTAGAAGCACCACGGCAGAATGTGAGACACAGGAGGAACCCAGAGTCAGACCGCAGACCCGAGAGCAAGGCAGGAGGGAACTGAAGTGGGTTGCCTGGCCAGCCTGCTGAGGACAGTCTGGAGGGCTTAGAGAAAGGGTATACGGTGGTGTGGCCACCGTGGTACATACCTATGACACAGTTACAGACAAGGTGGTGGTGATTAAGACACAGTCACGTCTACAGAATCACTGGCACCTCAAAACAGCATTTTTCTAAGGAATTTGCTGTGCATCACTGTGCGACACTCAAAACGTGAGCACAGCATCTGGAGTTTGAAACCACTCAATCGTGAACACTTACCACAGCTATTACAGGAATGAGTACGCCCAAGTTCCCTGCGCTGCTAGACGCCTAGGAAAGAACAGAACTGAGTCAATGATAAGCATGTGTTTATTAAAAAAAAGTTCCTTTCCCCCTCTAAAAATAAATAAATAAAATCTTTAAAAAAAAAAAAGGACATAAGGTTGTGTAAAGCTGGAATTCCTTAATCTAAAAGAAGTGATGAGAGCCCTGGCTGGGTGGCTTAGTTGGTGGGAGCGCTGTCTGCTACACCAAAAGGTTGCGGGTTCAATCCTGGGTCAGGCGCATACGGGAGGCAAATGATCGATGTTTCTCTCTCACATCAGCATTTCTCTCTCTCTCCCTCCCTACCAGCCTCCCTTCCTCTCTAAAATCAATAAACATATGCTTGGGTGAGGATTAAAAAAAAGAAGTGATGAGGGGTATATACAGAAAGAGAGAGAGATGTGTAAAGGTGCGCCTCCAGCATAATTTTAATAGTGGAACAACCTAAATGTCAAGCAGTGGAATGATTACCGCAATCAAATGACTACCGTACATCACTGTACCTCTGCATGATTAAGTATCACTCTGAAGAAGACAACTTTCTACAAGCTATTTAGTAACCTTAGAAAGTATCAAAAAAATGTTAAATGAAAAAAAAATCGAGATTTAAGAGTATACTATGAATAAGTTGTAATTCGATTATATAAAATAAACCCTAATGATGTAAATAATATATTTGCATAACAAATCTAGAAGGAAGTCTGTCAAAATGCTAATGATGATTATCTCTGAGTTGAGGAATTATGAGTACTTTTTGCTTTATTATTTATATAGGTTTCTGTATCTTTTCTATAATAAGCATATATTCTAAGTCAGGAAAAATTGAGGGATTACTTAAAAACAACCAATGAAAGGGAAGCCCCCTGGCTAGACAAGACAAACGTGGCCAAACTGCAGCCCGCATCCGCGTCAGATTACAGAAGCACACGCCCAAGCACATTCAGTTTACTGTCTGTAACTAAACAGCAGCAGCAGCTGAGGGGGTGGAGCACCCACTGCATACCAGGCACTGTTCCAAGTGCTTCACACCCCTCAACTGGAGCGGGGGCTCAATAAATACTTGCCTATTCACCTTGCATGGTCGGTAAATAGAAACTATGTGCAAAGAGCAGAAGTCACAGCTTTGTACCCTGGGATCCCCACATTGTCCTGGGCACAAACTGCATCCCCGGCCCATGAGTGCAGGCAGAGGGGAGCAGCCCACAGGTCCGAGGGGGTGTCCTCGCTGGCACGTAGGTACAATTCCCACCCGAGAGGAGAATGGCTCTGGACACACCCCTCAGGCAGGCTACAGCCTTTGCTTTCTCAGTGCTGCCTCTTTGCCTCATTGGAGTTACCTTCTCAACCTGCTGCCAAAGGCCAAAGGCCCCGCTGGACATGATGGATGACCTTGTATCTTGTGTATCAGGATGAGTCTAGCAGCGCACCACCCAGGTGACTTGAGAAATCAGTCACCCAGATCACTGGTGGGAGCCTGGCAGAGCAAGGCTGAGTCAGAGCAAAGGGCCTTAGGATCCCTTTTTGCATAAGCTACTCCCTCTCAGCCAAGATTTTCACACACAGGGCTCCTTCTCATTCAGTTTCCAGCTGAGCTGTCGCCTCCTCAGAGGCCCTCACGACCCTCAGCACACTGCCCAGTTTTGCTTTCACCATCTCCCACTAAGCAGGCACCTTGCCTATTTGCTTCCGTAACCCTGGCACCTAGAACAAGGGCTGGGAAACTGCATACTGTGGCCAAATCTGACCCACCACTTGTGCTTGGAAATAACGTTTTATGAGAGCACAAGGCCCCTCATCCTTTATTTAACGGCTATGGTTGCTATGTCATGATCCTGTGACAGACCTGAGTAGCTTCAAAAGAGACCACGTGGCCCATAGCACCTAACACATCCACGGTCTGGCCTCACACAGAAAAGGTGGCTGACCTCTGCCCCAGGCACACAGTAGGTGCACAGTAACGGTCTAGAGCAGAGGAAGGAGGGGAGCGGAGTTGAGAAGACACAAAGGAGGAAGAGGGTGGAGACGTGATAGAGGGACTGGCACCCACGTGACAGGTCAAAGGGGAGGTGATGGAGTAAGAGGCTTAACCTGCCTCAACTTCTCCAGTCTGTCTCTCTGGGTGTTCGAGACCTGACATGCTGTCTCTCCCCGCAGAACCGCCTCCCTTGGACAGCCTGAGATTAGGCCAGAACTGGCCTCCTCGGGTTGTCACTGTGTTCTGCTGACAGCCTCCCGTCCCTGGCTTCTTGCACTTTACCAGAGGTGCAAGAAGGGAGATGGGGTTGGGAGTGATAAGTGGTCCGCTGTTACCTCATCACCACCCTAGACTGGGGGAGGCGCTGCCACGAGCTGGATGTTATCTGACAAGGAAGTCACCCTTTCCCCTCACCCCTGTCAGCACCCCTGAGAAAGAACCTCACCCCCTTTGTTCTTGCACTATATCAGATGTGTTTAAATCTTTTAACAAAAAAGGCGCCATGTCAACCAGGATGGCGCTTGAAGACACAGCCCTGGCCAACAGGGCGATACTCAGAGCCACCTTCCTCCCTACCTTCAGGGCAGGCCCCTTCTCGCTGGCCCTCTCGCTGGCCCGCTTTCCCTCCAGCCCCAGCTGCACAAACAGCTCCAGCAGGTTCATGAGCAGCTCGTCCACGAGGTGCTCATCCTGGATGTTGGCCGCGATGTTAGCAAGGGCGTTGATCACCGCCAGGGAGCAGTGCCTGTGGAGGGGGAGAGAAATGACAGCCACCAGGAGGCAGGGACCACCACTTCCCCCACCCCCACCCCGTGCAGGGAGAAGGCAGGCTGACTCCACCTGCTTCAGCCAGCCTCACTGCCCCCTCTCGGTACTGTGAGGAAAGAAGCCCTCCAGAGGAGAGGAACACACCATCTCTGTGAACAACGGCCCCTAGCGGGAAGTCAGCTGCTGCAGAAATGACTGTGACCTTCTCCCCTGTATTAAGGGCCTCAGGGGACTCTTTGGGTTCCAGGAATATGCCTGTTGCGAACTTGGAAAGGTTCAGGACAGTTCCCTCTGAGTGTCAAGGGCCTACTGCATAATTAAAAATGGAAGTATTTCCAGGCATTTTCTGGATGGACCTTGTTTTTCCCTTCAAATTACAGAGAGCCTTAATTCATCACTATCAACCATAAAACTCTCTTTTTTAAGATTTTATTTATTTTTAGAGAGAGGGGAAGGGAGGGAGAAAGAGAGGGAGAGAAACATCAATGTGTGGTTGCCTCTCACATGGCCCCCACTAGGGAACTGGCCTGCAACCCAGGTATGTGCCCTGACTGGGAATCGAACTGGTGACCCTTTGGTTCACAGCCTGCACTCAATCTACTGAGCCATACCAGCCAGGGCTTAACCCTAAAACTTTTGACTAATGATCAGCTTCTTCCCAACACTGGGCTGATGTTAGTATCAGCTGTCATCAAACACTTAGGAAGTGCTCAGTGGTCTTGGGATGACCTGCCCTGGGACCATACACATCAGCCCCACGTAAATGCCAGACTCGAAGCTGACACGCCCCCTCAACCAGATGCGGTGAACCAGCCAGGCTGGCCAGGCTTCTGTGGGCCCTGGGGGCAGCCAGACCTGCTATTTCTATGCTTTGTGACCCGGGTGAGCAGGCAGCATCTTTGAGCCTCAGTTTCTTGCTGAGTAAAACAAGGATAATTCCTTCCTCCTAGGGTGCAGGAGGAATTAAACTTTACATGTAGCACTAAGCACACCATCTGGCCCCCAGTAATTCTGGAGCAAACAGCAGCCACGATAAAGGCACCCATTTCACAGATGGGTAAATTTCTGGATGAGGACAAATGAATGGCAGTGTTTCCGCAGGTGAGGAAGAGAACAAATCACTTTTGGTGGCAATATCAGAAAAGGCTTTATGAAGAAGAGGAAACTTGAGTCAAAAGTTGAAAAATGGGTAGGCGTGGAAACATAGCAGGGCCAAGAGCAACAAGACAGATGCCAGGGTCAGAGGAAAACAGAGTAAAGACAGGGCGGGGGAGGTTCAAGCAAACAGTGTGGGAAAGAGGTGTTTCGGTCTGTGACTCAGTTTCACTGGAGAGATCAGGAGGATGGACAGAAGGAAGCGGAGATGAGCTGGCCGCCTCCCCAACCCTCTCCAGAGGCTGTTCTAGTAGCCTGAGCTTGTGATGGTGGCAGTGAGAAGGCAAAAAAAACAATAGTGCTGAGGGCTTCCACTTATCAAGAGCTTTCACACATATATGATTCTCAAGTACCCACACACCTGGAAACATCTGATGAACGAGGAAACTGAGGCACATAGCCATACTCCCATCCACTGAGTCGGATGTAATGGTCGGCAGGGGAGAACAGACATGCCAGTAAAGGGGCTACATCTCTTCCTCCCTGCCCAACCTTCCGTCCTCCCGACTTCACTTTCCTCTTATCCTCGATCTGACAAACTCTCGTGAGATCCTCCACACACAGAAAAGCACATCCCTATCCTTAAGACATTCCCAGTAAGGGCAAGGGACAGATAAGGAAGTGCTTCTCAATCTTCCAGGGAAAACTGGTCAGACATTACACAAACTTCAAACATTCGAGGATATAAAATGACCATTCCCTTCGACCCTCCAATTCTGCCTGTGAATCTATCCTGAGGAAAGCATCAGAGACGCTCACAGATACGAAGCTACTAAGGTGTTCAATGTGGCACTTGCCAGAAGAAAAACTGGAAAACTGCCTAATACCTCAGCTAGGGACTGGTTAGGTAAATCGCAGTGCTGCTCTACAATGGGAAATGATGGGGCCATTAAAGGGCACGCAGAGGAATGTTTATGGCATGGCCGATGTGTTGCTGCATGGAAAACAGGCCACCTGGGTGGGCACTTGGAGCTCATCTGGAGTGGGGACAGTCATGAGAACTAAACTTAATCAGTTCCAGGCAGTGGGGATATGGGGTCTTCAGTTCTCACCTGCCGTATGCCCTGAGATATCAGCAGCATATTTTCTTTTGTAGGAAGAAAAGTTCATTTAAAAGGCAAATCCCTAAACCTCTCACATTTTCAAAGGGAGTTCAATACTGTCACGATCTGAGGAGACAATGGGGCCCCGAGAATTACCTATAGCCATGGTCCTTGTAATCTTTAGTGGCGGAGTACACGACGGAGCTGGCCTTCACGCTGATCTGCTGGAAGAGATTCCACACTTCCTGATAGATGTATTGCTGGAAGACAGAGAGACACACCATTACCATGCTGCCTACTCCTGAAAGCCCCTCCTTGGAACACAGAAAAGGCCCCTCTATTGTCAGCAGGAGGGAAAGCTCCTGGAATCATGGATGATAAGGGCCTAAAGACCACCCAGGGCATCTATGCCTAAAATTTTAAGCAAACCTCAAATTAAAAGCTAAAAAGGTAATAGCTTCAGCTTAAATCCTATTATTAAGCAAGATCCTATTCATAAGCAAGAAATTAGTCTAAACTTCCTTTCCCCAGAACTCACGGAATCATTACACTATTCTTTTTTTAAAGAAAATCTTTTTAAAGAAAATCTCACTGTTCAGTGTTAAGACAGTTGTGAGCATTCAGCTGATCTGCAGGATAAATCTAATCTGTAATTTTTACATTCCTGACAGTCAAAGGAGTTTAATGAAGCTTGCTCAGGGTAAGTGGGTTTCACAGCCAGGCCTTCCTTACATTTCCGGTGATAACCAGGCAGCCCAGCTGGTCGATGATTAGCACGTCAAGAGGGGAGGGGGGCTGGCAGAATTTCTGCTGCAGGATCTGAAGAATTGGCTCCATGACCTTGGGGGTGTCCCTCAGGGCCACTGCTATGTGTCCCAAGGCTCGAATGGTGTGGTCAGGAATCAAGTGAGCGTCCCTAGGGGAGGGAAGAACAGAAACACCTTGGGAAGAGTCCTCTGGCACACAGCAGCGAATCAGAACCCGAAGCTGGACCTGGACCGCAACATCGTCATGTTCTTTCAAATGAAGCCTTCATCTAACACTGACAGCTTGGGATCCTTAACCACCAGCAGAAACCAAAGTCCTGGGCACCAGGCGGGAAGACAGAGGTGTTTCCCTGCTCCCAAACAGTGGTCCAAAACAGACAGTCTGATGCACAACCCACGCTGTACAAGAACGGAGCACAGGGGTGCACAATGGCACTGCCCCCCGAAGACTGAAGAGAGCAACTGGCTGCCCCCGTGGGATGGGACGTACTTGTCGCTCTCCTGGGAGATGTAGAGCCGGTTGGAGAGGCTAGCCAGGAAGGCCTCCACGATCACGGCGTCCACCGTCAAGCCAGCTTTCAGGCACCTAAGCGGCAAGGAAACCCACACAGCATGAGGACCACAGCCACAGATGAATGTTTATGTTTTGTTTTAATTTCCCTTTCTCGGGTTTACGGTGCAGAGGAATGAATGCTCTGAACATTCTGCCCCGGAAATCTGAATGAAAGTCATTACACAGAATGAATTCAAAGAACTGCTTCAGATTTTGCCCACTTGATAAATATCTCAGTTGGGGAAAGTAACTTCATTATTTTGCTCAGAGCAGTTTCCTTCAGAATTTTATATTCACCCTAATTCCAATGTAAAATTTCCTGGACTGTTCCTTAACAAAAGTCATTGTAATGGACTCAAAAGACAGATGATCCTGAAATGGCTGAGGGAATAATAGAATTATACAGCAAGGTTTCAGAGCATGGATAAATGCTTATATCCCAGAGAAAAGGGGAAATTTAAAAAGCCCTAAGAACGTAAAATCTTATCAGGTGTCTCTTACGCTCGCATCGGGCTGGCCAGGCCTCTGAGGCAGAGAAGAGTGCCAGTCTCATAGACGGGGGTGAGATCCTGTCTCGAACTGGCTTCTGAGAGCCAGGAGCCAGAATTCAGAGAGGGCCAGATGCGTGTCACATCAATAAGAATAGATCTGGGTTGCCAAGTTTAGGTAGCAAGAGTTCATGTAGCAGAGGTCTGGGCAGCATGGGACACTCAACTATATAAAAAGTGACACTTGATCATTTACATTAAAAATTATACAGGAAAAAAAATAAAGAAAATATGACAAATGTCACTCTGGACGATAGTCTAATAGATAATTCTTTTTCTACTTTTCTAAAAAGGCAGGGAGCTTTATTTTTTAAAAATACGTAACAATGCCTCTTTATAGAGCAAGTGCAGGTGTAAAACAACCAGAAACAAGTTTTACAAAATTATAAACATTTATTTTGTATTTTGTATGAGTGTATTTTGTCTGAAACGCCCTCTCCTTCCCCCCGGTCACCTGTCCCCCCAGCCCAGCCTCCCACCTGCAGATGTTGTCGATGGCGATGTCTCGGAGCTGCTCGTACATGGAGGGCTGGCTCTTCTTCCCAGACATGACGCTCAGGGTCGACTCAGAATGCTCGTTGGTTACGCTGATTTTGATGTCATTGCCAGCAACTGGAAGTACAAATTCAAATGTGTACCTGGCTAAGCCTGTCACTTTCTACCCCCATGTCTGTAATTCAAAACCAAATAACATGCTAGTCATTCTTAACTTATAATAGCAATCAATCTGAAAAGATCTGACCAAACATTTAAGAAACAAAAGGTCTGAGAACAGGAAGAATAAAACAAACGTGTTAATGGAAAGAAAGAACATTGAGGTTACAAAGTGATAAATACATAAAACAGCAATTTCTTAAGAAATGGTTCAAAAGGGCTGACAAGCACCCATAGGCACCCACCCAGAGGGTTATCTAGCTAATGTGTACAAGCTGGTAAGGGTGGGGGCAAGGGTGAGTGCAGGGCCTTAGATCCAGAGGGACCCCTCTCTGCTCCAGGCTGGGGAGTCTTTCAGGTACTAGGAGTTTGGGTTTCTTCGTCTATAGCCCTTGCGGGAGAATAAAATGTCCACCTTCCAGGACTGTGGGGAGGATGAGCTACACTGCCCTGGGCCCAAGCCTGCAGTGGCTGTTTCGTTACTGCCAGTCACTACAGGCGACCAGAGTTGCTCTGGGCCTAGGCCTTGTCTGTAGAAACAGTCCATTCCTTTCGGGCAAGGGGAGATTGTGTACAGGCAGACCTGGCTCAGTGTCTGGGACACAAAGGACTCACACTTCAGACAACCTCAGTGAGAAGAGGCAAAAAAAAAAAGTGGGACCAGGGAGGGGCCTTCAAAGGTGGCAGGTGCACAGGACAAGAGAAGGCAGAGGAGGGAAAGGTCTGGGGCCCCGAGGGGTCCTGTGGGGAAGGCTGTGGGAAAAGGGAGGGGGAGGGGAAGCCCACATAGAAGGAAGACTACACAGCCCAGCCCCAGGTGTTCAGTCACAGAACTGTGTTGGGTGCACACACAATCACATGGTCCTTTTCTTGGCACCTCAAGGGCACATGAGGGCTGAGGGCTAGAGACAAGGCCTCACGGACAGACATCCTGTTACCTGTGTGGTACTGACTGTGACACTTATAGAGCTTCACCAGCACAGGGGACGGAACGACCAGGAAGTCCCGCAGAGACGGCATCACCGAGTGCACCACCACCGGGAATCTCTCACACAGGCGGCCCAGACCCTGCAACACACCACTGGCCCGTTACGCAGCCCGGGGAAAGGCTGGCTGAGCAGTGAGGTGCCCAACCCTTCCAATACCCAAGTTTGACCAGAAATGTCCAAGGTCAAAGCTCCCAAGGGGCCACCTGACCATGGGGCACAAAGACAGGAAAGGGAGACGGTCTCGACTCTCCCTCACTCAAGAGGGAGATACATCAAAGTGTGCCCATTTCTCCTTGAATTAAATGAGGGGAAAAGGGGTCCGAAAAACGATTTCTAAACAGCAGCAGACCTGGAGAAGCTGGGTTTGGCAACAGGTGAAGAGTCTCAGCACAAGGGAGCCAGCATTGCAGATGTCAGGAGGCATCCTCCCAGGAGGCCCTCTGGCAAACATCTGCAACCCTTCACCTGCATGCTTGAGAACGTCCTGGCTGGCAGATACTGGGCAGCCTCCCCTCAAAGGAGGACCCAGCTGCTCCTGGACCCAGTTACAGAATTCCCAGCCCCCTGTCAACAGCAGCCTTACTCAGTGGTGAACTATGTCCACAGCAGGCTCTAGTTCAAGCTCCTAGAGACAACAGCTAAGACTCTGCTGGTGCTGTGCAAACCACAGCAAGAGGCCCTGCTGATGGGATCTTAGTCTCTCGGGTATCTGTGAGACTGACCTGCAGACAGCAGATAAGCAAGGGCAAGTGAGCAATGATGACTTTGCTGGAGGTCTTAGACTGTAGCTTCTCAGACAGCTTGATGCAAAGAGTCTCTGCACCTAAACTCAAAAATCAGGGGAGGGTATAAATGATTAGCAAAGCCAACATTTACAAAATACTCATTCGCCAATTAATCATATAATTTCATTAAACCCCAGAGACACACTTTTCTGTAGGGTTTATTAATACTGACAGGTTACACCAGAAAGTGTTAGGAGGCAGGTATGCTTAACTGAAAGCTTATCTCTGCTTCTTTGCTGCTGTTGTGAAAACACCACTCTACACGATGTGTGACTGTTTTTTGTGCTGGCCCTGAGCCCCCTCGTTCCCGTCTCCAGTGTCCTGTGAATGGCAGCCATCTGCAAGTCTGTTGCATGCTTCCCATTCTGCTGCTCACCCTAGACCAGCACTGAGTTCCTGCTTCTCACACAAAAGCCTCAAGAACCAGCAGGAAGTAATGAGAGAACAGGCCCTGTGGCCTTGGCCATCACCACCCTTCCAGGTCCAGACACCAGACGTCCAGGGCACGGCAGGAGCCAATGCTCACCCTGCTCGTCCTTCACGGCCCAAACCATGAGGTCCACGCAGGCGGCGTTTGCCTGGCACCGCAGCTTGAGGGGGCTCAGCTCATTGTGGATCCGGTCTGCATCGTGCAGAATCTTCTGAAGCTCCCCCTGGCTTGTGTTGAACTGCTCCAGCACAAAATCGTGGATCTCCTTCACAAAGGTGGTCGGGAGGTCTGCAGGAAAGAGAGCAGGCACTGCAGCTGGAAACGAAACTGCACCAAAATTCAGGCAGTGGCTGTGAACTTCTAGTCTTTCCTTCTCTAACAGAAACCCAAGAAGAACATGCTTGCTGCTGGCTGCTACGCTTCCAAGAGCACCCTCTGGGAAGACCCTGAGTGGGCTGTGCACAGCTATCCTCCACATACACGCCACCTGGCTCTCAGAGCCAATGATCAGTTCCCAGGAAAGCGAGAGCCATGCTTTCTTTTATTCGGTCAATGCACAGAACCTGAATATATGAAAAACGTAAGTTGGGATTTATCGCACTAAAACTGGTGCAGTTAACATGAGGAAATACTTCAGTAACATATACATATATTTTATATTTACTACCTTCTTCCAGTTTTACTGAGATATAAGTGATGTACATCACTGTTCAAGTTTAAGGTGTATGGCATAATGATTGTACAGGTGCACAATAATTTCTTAAAAAGCTGCCAGTTATCAGATAAGGACAACAATTAGTTGGAGCCTAAAAAGGGGAATTCCCTGCTCATAGAGCTGTATCTTCAGAGCACCCAGAATTTTGCAGCCTTACTAAAAGTGTTTTAGCAAGAATTTTCAAACTCTCATTCTTGAGGCCTGAAAAACTTGGGAAAACCAACGTGGGCACAAGTCAGACCAGTCACGGAAACTGGCAACGCAGAGCTCAGGTAGGAAGGGAGGCCACAGAGGCAGCCCCCGCCAGCCTCCCCCATGAGCCTAACTGACCCTTGCTGGCCCCCATCAGACTCGGCTCCCACCTGCCAAGAGCACTTGGAATCAAAACAGGAAGACGGATTAACCAGATTATGGTACATCTCCATGACGGAATATTATTTGTTCATCAAAACTTAGTGTACGAAGAGTGTTCAACAAGGAAAGGAAACAGCACAGGAAAAATGTTTTAAAAATGCACGAAGGAGAGTGGAGTGAGACGCTAAATTTGCGTGTGTGCTACACTATTAAGATATTACCTCTGATTTATAAGATGAATACCTCATTTTCTTTTTTTCCGTACTTTTTAAATGTCTAAACTAGACACGTTAAACTGCATGCATGACCAGGACAATGCAATGTGTCCATGTCACAAAAACACCTGAGGAAATAAACCCAACAAAAAGCCATCATTGACCGCACTAGAGGCATAGGATCATGGACAGATTTTTTTTCCTTACTTGCTTTCTCTCCAATATTTCAGCAATATGACAACGTCTTGCTTGTGTTTTTATGTGCCCCCAGCAGAAAGGGAGCACAGACCTGGGCACTGGGCCTGAACCCAGCCCCACCCACCGCATTCACACACGGGCGCCGAGGCCTCACCTATCATGTAGTACAGGGTGTCGCGCAGCATCTTGAACATGGCCACGTAGAGGGGGTCGCTGAACGTGGTGTAGTGCAGATCGGCGCTCGGGCTGGCCTGCGGGGAGGCAGAGGCACGTGAGCACAGCACAGAAACCCTCCAGCGGGCCTCCACCTTTGCAGAGGCCCGGTTAGGTAGTCCATACACTGGTGACCTAGCATTTCAAACGGAACGACGTTTACCATGACTCACCCACTTGGAGCCCTCTCTTCCCCCTCTTAGGCATCAGGCAGAGGAAAACAGGAGGCTCACACAGTCCAAAGATGCGTAAGCAGCCGCCTGCACTCTCTGCCTCCTCTCACTGAAAGCTTCCCATCTTTGAAGTCAGAGGGAAGTAGGAAGTAGAAAAGAGGGACAGCCAAAGACACCAGACCACAGGATTCAGCAGACACTGCAGCCATGGAACCTCCAGACTCGGTTTGTTTTGTCACTAAAACTCATTTTAAATTATTTTTTAGCAATCTAATCTAAAATGTAGCAATATTTTTCTTCCAGGGAAAATCATACAAGGTCTAAGGCAATGAATAAGATATTGTTCTAATGAAAAAGCAAGGTTTATTAGAGTTCTTGACACATGAAAAGGTGCTCTGCAAATACAGGTGAGGGGGAAGAGAAGGAGGAGGAAGCAAGTCAGCAGCAGGCCAGAGGTCGGGTCGCAGGGAAGGGGCCTGTGGTGTGAGGCCGGCGGAGAGCGAAGGAGTCATGTGAAAGGCATGAGAACTGCAGGGAAGACATGAGAGTGATGCCAGGAGCTGGGGCTAACAACGTGTCATCAGTGGGCACCGGCTACACTGCTGTACAGACATCCCTGCGGGACAGAGATAAGGAGCTGAGGTTTGCTGGTTAAGGTGATCCGGGGCTCTGACTCTGGAGCTGGGAAGAAGTCACTGCAAGCAAGGAGCAGAGGAAGGGAGCCCAGATGGTGCAGCCTGGCTCCATCACTCACTGGATATGTCATTAAAGGTCCTCACCCTGTAAGCTCCAGTTTCCTCATCTGTAAATGGGGACTGCTGTGGAATTCAATGAGCGTTCAATATGCGCCTACCCCATGCTGGCGCATAAGCATGCAAGAACTGCTAGCGATTGCTGATAATGAGTATTACGTTCAGTAATGCAGGTCATGCTTTCACCTTTTTTTAAAGCAACAAAACCATTTCTTAAAATGGACTTTTATACCAAAGTCCCAATTATAGAACAAAAATACCAGAAACTGCTCTGGTTCAATAGTAGGGCAGAATCCCAGAGTCCCATATTCCCAGCCTTCCTTCTATTCATAAAATAAGCCCTAAAAGGGATCCCCACTGACCTCCAACTTTCCCCTGGGGACCCAGATGGACACTTTTCATTACAGAGGGCATGCAGGCCTAACAAGTGTGCAGGAGTTCTGCCCACCCAGCCGCTGATTCTGGTCCTCCTGATCTGTCCTGGGTCACACTGACAAAACACTGACAAAGGAACACAAGAGGCCTCCAAGACAGCAAGCAATGAAAGCTAAAGCTCAGGTCAACAGGCAAGACACAGACTGCAAGAAGGTTAAAGACAAAGTAGGATAGGCCAGACTGTACCCTGCAGAGGTATAGGAACTATGTGTTTCAGCCAAGACCCGATCCAGAGCAAACCACACCTGGCAAATGCATCTGATGTCTACAGACAGCTTGCTGGGAGCACGTGCAAGGCGGCAGAGGAAGGTCCCTGGGGCTCCCCCTGCTTCAGAGCTAAGCCCCAGTGGTACCAGGCACTGTGTCTCACAATCAGATGGGAGAAAGACACCAGGTTTAACGAGGAACCTCGGTCCAGCACACGCCTATGGCAATCATCAGGCTGGCAATGGCAATCGCTCTGGATCCCCACACTCCAAAGAGGACTGACCCAAATGTTCCCTGAGGTTTTGAGACCTTCCAACACCAACACTTAATAACTTTATAAGTAATGCTGTAGGTGTTCATTTCAAATACATTAAAGACAAAAGTTCCCTAGGCACACACCTCTCACGCATAAAAGCCAGGGCTTGTACATGCCTAAAGCAAGCGTGAGAGGTGTGCACTGAGCCAGAGAAGCAGCTGTGAAAGCACCAAAGGAGCAAGGAAGACAAAGTGCTTCAGAGTCAGGAAGGATCCATCGCATTCCCAGCTCTCACGGTGACTATGCAACATGAGCGCAGTAGTTAGTCCCTGAAACCTCTTTCACGAGGGAAATAGAGACACTGACCATGGCTCAGAGATACTGTGCAATGATACATTTAAAAGAGCCCAGAACAGAGCAAGCTTTCAAGTGACATTACTGAGACCAGGAAAGTTAAGCTGAAAACTCACTGCCCCCACACAAACCCTCCCTGCTCCTTCCACAGAGGCTCACGGCAGGCGGATCTCAGTGTGATGCGCTCAGAAGGGACCCACCTCTATCACGCTGGCTGCAACTGCATCCAAGGATTTCAGGACAGGCTCTTCAACGATCTTCTTCACCTGTCAGTGAAACGAGACCGCATGAGGCACCTGACAAACAGCGAGAGACAGGAACGCCAGCTCCTTCTTCTAAAGAACAAATGTTGATGGACAAAACTACGTAACAGGCCCACGTGGTGAAAAATATGATAGAAAAATAGGCCACAATATATAAATATCAAACTATACACACAAAATGCCCTGAATTCTGCCACCACTTGAAAGTTTTCTTACCTAGATTGGCATGACATAAAAACAGTAAAAGTACCAACTCTCTCAAATTTGCTGACATTAGACTCCCATTCTCAGGAGTGAAAGCTCTCAGACTCCTGCGTCACTGACGCTTCACCCAAACCCCTCCCGAAAGCCAAGAGCACCTCCACAGCCAGTTCTCGGAGCCGGCGGCTCCTCCTCCACCCCTGTGCTCTCCCGAAGCTGCCCGGTGCTCAAGTCGCAGCACACATTTTACTTTTCTAATAGAAGTGATTACTTCTACCCATTCTCTGTGCCAGCATTTAGTACAGCAATGAACTCTTCTGCCAACTGTGGGACCGCCTGATGAAAATGCTCCCCACTCCCCACCCCCCACTCCTTGTAGTGCTTTAAGAAGGCATTTTCAAAATGTACAGATAAAAATGCTGGGAGAAAAAAATTAAATATTACCTCGAAGGAAACCTTGAAAAGTTAAAATATAGTGGAAAAATAATTCCCCTAAGAAAGGATCTAATGCCCTGGCTTGTCTGGCTCAGTGGACTGAGTGCCGGCCTGCAAACCAAAGGTTGCAGGTTTGATTCCCAGTTAGGGCACATGTCTGGGTTGAGGGCCAGGTCCCCAATAGGGGGTGCTTGAGAGGCAACCACACATCGATGTTTCTCTCCCTCTCTTTCTTCTTCCTTTCCCCTCTGTCTAAAAATAAAATAAATAAATAAATAGATAGATAGACAAACAGGTAAATAGATAATAAATAAAAAGGGAGGATCTGAAACATTCAGCCTTTAATTGAGACTTCTGAGGCGCAACTAAGGAGAACCATATGAGAAGGCCACAGGCCACTTAGGCCACCATTCTGCCCGGGACACTGACAGTGAGGAGCAGTTTAGGGGGAGTTTCCTTCCTGACAGCAACTTCAATAACATCCTAGGCTATTTAGTAATTTGTTATGGCTCTATCCCCATTAATTATGGCCTGTGCTTTAATGTGTTCTGACACCCTCCACCTTAAAGCCTTTCTCTGAGTGACCTCTGCTCACACTCCACACAGGAGGAGACGGCTGCGCTCTCTGGCGCATGCTTCCTGCTTTCGGGAGTCATTCTCATCCTCTCTTGTTCTTTCCAAAACAGAAAGTCTCACCTTTGGAGTCTGTCCTGATGCCTTCTCCCCCACCCACTCGAAGGTGCTGAAGCATCCCAGCTCAATCCCAACAACTTCAGAGTCCCTGGGTCAAAGTCCATTTCAGGACTCAGGCAAAGCAACTGATGCCTTCTCTCATGTCACCACACAGACCATCCAACGGTTCCCAAGTTGGAAAAAATTAGGTTTTGTACTGATCTGAATAGAGCAGCTCCTGAGAGAGGATCAGGTACCCTGGGCTGAGCACTGACCTTGCCCTTGGCCTATGGACCCTTGCTGTATTTGACACGGATTTCCTTACCTCTAAAATGGGGACCATGGCTGCCCCCACAAAACGCCTGCTGAAGGATGAGAGGAGAACATACTGCACGGCTGCCCCGTGAACGCTGCTCTCCTTCCTTCTTCAGCCCAGAAATTATGGCTAGTACGCTGTTCATCAGAAATACTGAAGAACTCCTAGTTTTTCTTTTAAAAAACACAGGCTTACACCATAGCAACTTTACTGACTGATATACCTGTGGGCACTTTATCCATCAGCACCCCACTTACCAAGTTCAAGAGTTCCCGCAGCATTTCCAGTGGAATGTTGAACTCCTTATAGGTGACGCCGTTGAACAGCGGAGAGACGGAGAAGCTGGAGCTGATGGTGGAGAAGTAGTAATCGGGGTCCAGGGCACTCCCGTCGGGGAGGTAAGAGGCTGATAAAGAAGAAAACGAGAACAGGAACAAAGTTAAAAGACACATGGACAAAAACTAGGGGGAGGGTGGTAATGGGAAGGAAGTTGGGAGGGAGGGATGGGTGGGCTGGATTGGGAGTAAAGAGGAGAAAACTGTACTTGAACAATGATTAAAATAAAAAAAGAAAAAAGAAAATGAGTAAGACAGTCACAGTAACATGGCCACGATACTTCCGAAAGCTGACTCCCTCAAAAACCAACAAAGATAGAGACTTGGCTTTTGTTTGTGCTCCAATTCCTTGTTTTATAATTAAGCAAAAGCTGAAGTGCAAGTCCTCGGGGAGCAACGCCCCTCACTGGGGTGTTTCATGTCAAAGGCTCAGATATAGTCATGTCCCAGTATTTTCAACCGAGACAATATAACTTATAACACAGGGGAAGAAAGAAAAGATTTACACCTTTTAAAAGGCTGAGAGATATGAAGGTCCACAGGGCTCCAAACATATTTTACCACCAAAATTGGAACAAAATGCAAATTACTATAAATTTCAAAATCAGAACAAAAACAATCATCCAATATATAATAATAACAAAAAGCCAAAAATAAATAATCATTTGAAAATCCACTATTTGCCCTGGCTGGTGTGGCTCAGTGGATTGAGTACCAGCCTGACAGACGAAGGGTCCCCAGTTCAATTCCCAGTCGGGGAGCATGCCTGGGTTGCAGGCTAGGTCCCCAGCAGGGGGCGCACGAGGCAACCATACATTGATGTTTCTCTCCCTCTCTCCCTGCCTTCCCTGCTCCCAAAAAATAAATAAATAAAACCTTTTATTAAAAAAAAAACCCACCTAATTCTTGAAGAGAATTCTTACAGCGCTGTGGAAGAGGGACCGGGAAGAGAAGGGAAGACTAACTGTAAGAACAATCCAAGGGAAACAGGAGGCGCGGGAACAAAGAGGGAAGGAGCACTAGTTTCCTGACGGCCTCTCTGACAACGAGGTACACTTCAGGCTGGAAAAATCGTCCAGCTCACCCCTGCAGGACAGCAGGATCTGCTAAATGAAGCTCAGTGGGCCCACACCTGGGTGTGCCCCAATCCTAGGCACTCACTGGAAGTGCTTAAAGGAAGGGAGCCCCACCGGGAAGGGGAGCCTGAGCACAGGCAGCAATTTACCAAGGAAACAGCAGCCGTCAAGGATACCTCATGGCTGTCCTCAGACTCCCCGAGAGCACGTTGGTGGCAAAGGCGGTGTGCAAAGTCTGGAGTAACGTATTCTAGGACAAGTGTTCTCTGAGAGGTGGGATTTTGAGTGAGCAAACCTAGCTTTTGGATTCTAACATACACAAAGACTGTAATGTGTTTTCTCAAATATCGAAGAAATACAGTATGCAAAGTTGCCCACATTTATTTGAGTTCAGATACTCCCCTCTTAATCCTCATCTGAGGATATTTTTATTGATGTTATAGAGGGGAAGGGAGAGAGAAAGAGAGAAACATCTACGTGAGAAACATCAACTGATGGCCTCCCGCAAGCACCCCAACCAGGGATCGAACCCACAACCTACGTATGTGTATCTTGACCTGGAATCAAACCTGCAACCCTTTGGTGCACAGGACAACACTCCAACCAACTGAGCCACCTGACCAGGGCACTCCCTCTTAAAAAAAAAATTCCCTCACATCTTTCAAGATCCTATTGAGAAATGGCTTTTTAGCAATTAGCCTCATCCGAAAATGGAACAGGTGACATTGTGAGGCGTGGAATCTGGTTTCCCCATCTTCTATTACTTAATCAGAGTCTTACTTCCCTCAAGGGCAAGTTGAAGGCAATTTTAACAAGTGTCTGACACTGCACAGGGCTCCCATATGAATCAAATTTAGTTAATTCTGTGAAAGTTCTTGGTAAACGACTGGTAACCAGAGCTTTCATAGGTTAACATACTAAAACTGTGACCACAGCACATAGGGGTCTATATATTATTTTCTGCCCTTTATCTACATTTAAGATATTTTAAAATTATATGCTAAGAAGTTTAAAATACTGTAAATACCTTCTAAAAGCATGACATGCTAGATGCATGATGGTAGAACGTCAGTATTACCGTCCCTGGCGCCACAAGAAGTAGCCACTATGGACCCGCTACCCAAGTGCTAGGTCAATACGAAGGTGAAACCCACCTTCAAAGTAGTGAAAGGCAGTTCCTCCGGGGGAGCTGGGAGGGGGCATCCCACGTTCAGGGCTGACCTGAAACACACAACCACACTCACAGATCACGAAAGGCCGTCAAACCTCATCAGATTTGTCCTAGACAAGGTTCTCTTTTCCAGCTCAGTAGTTGTACTTCAGGTTGTAGCTCAAGACTCACCTCCTCCCTGAAGCCCAGCAGACCTACAGCGTTCTCTACTATATACCAAATCATATATATATGTATGAATTATATACAAATTCTTCCTCTCTAGACATACATTTTACACTAGATTACTAAGCAGTGTTTCGCAGCTACCTTTTCTCCCTGAGTCTATTATATACTTCTTAAGGGAACCAACTATCTCCCACTCAGAACAGATTTTGGCACCTACCTGCTAGGAAACAAATACTTCATGACTAGGAGATGAAACTACTTATAAACTGTAAAAAGGACAAGGGAAGCTTTTATCCTGAAGAGCATTCCAGTGAGAACGTTTTGTTCTCTAACTTCCCTCAAGCAACTTCCAACTGGGATTTCCTCCCCAGGAGCCCTTTAACAAGACCCCTCCCCTCCACTCTCTCCCCAGAAGTGCAAGCCCACCTGCGAGATGCTGGACACACTGCTGGTCTTCCTCTTCAGGGTGCCCTCCTGGCACACAGTCAGTAAGTTGCTGGGGAGGATGGAGCGAAAGTCGTTGAAGGAACGCCTCCGCACGCCTTCCAGCTCCTCCGGGACTCGGAGGGAATGCGGAGGGACTTTGGGGAAGAGTTTCGAGAGGAGGGACTCTTCCATGTTGCTGTAACGCCCAAACGCTCGTGAGATTCCGATCAAACATGGGATGGCATATTTGCAAAGGTATTCTAGAAGGCAAAGTAAGAATGTTCTGATACCAGAAAGTTACCTGTGAGAGAAGCGTACCATGCCAACTTGTAACACTGGCTACATATCACAGCCCACCCACTAATAAACCTGAAGGGTCAGAATAAGCCACACAGCAACAGGGTCAACCCGAAGGGCTGACCGATGATACTTGCAGTCTGGCATGGACAGTAACTTCAGACTATGCCTGCGTCACACACAGCTGCCTCCTCTAGGAGGTCTTGGTTTATTCTCATTCATGGCACATCCAGATCAATTATACAGCTAAGTCACGTTATCAGGCACCTTTACTATATTTAAACAGTGTATTTACTGCTCCCAGGATCATACTGTTAGCCTTACTCTAGAGAAAAATGACCTTTGGAAATCAGACATGTTACAGGTGAAGAAACTTAGACCCAGAAGGATGAGGTGACTTGCCCAAGGTCACTCAGCATTTTCAGGTGGCAAAACTGTGCTCATGCCCCCCATGTGACCTCTTAGCTAACACACAGCAAAGGCAACCAAAATAGGAGAGTTTTCATCTATGATGTATATGGGGTAATAAAGAACAGAAAAGAAGACTTAGGAAAAGCAAGGAAAAAATTAAACACAGAATTATTATTTTTTAAAGCCTTGATCTATATAATCATACCTTTTTCTTGAATCTCTAGAGCCTGGCACATTCCCAAAAGGACATGCAGAACCTGCAAAAGTGCCTCTAGAATCTGTAACATCCAAGGAAACAGAACAGACTTAGAAACAAAAATCAGAAAACCACAAAATTAATCCAGAATTAGAAGAAGCTTCAGACATTATCTTGTCCAACATTGTATCTGATATATAACTCCTCACATGAAAGCTCTGCTGAGAGGCCAATCAGCTGGCGTTCCAGGGACAGACACCCTCCCTCTTTGGGCTGGTCCAGATTTCTTCCTAACATTGGGCCAATGTCGTCCGCCTAGTGCTCTGTACCCACCACGTCTTCTTCCATATTCCGTAAGCAGGTGTAGGCCCCTGAAACACCTTTTTATGGCTAAATACCTCTACTTCTTTCCATCCATTCCTTATGATTACAAGTCCTTTATGATGCTGACTGCCGGCGTCAGTTTTACTGTAGTACACTGTTTTAGAAATCTCCAATTGTAGTGTTCAGCATAAAATTCTTTCATATTCCAGGGATGCTGGGACTTACTGAGTAATCACCACACTCAACACAGATTCTAGACTTTCATGTATGTGCCACTAGCTTTCTGGCAGCTTCTTTACACTGCTGGCTCAATGGGCTCACAGATAAACAGAATGCTTAAGTCAACTTTAGCTCATTATTCTGGTTTTTGCTAATTACTGGAGTTGTGTTTTCCACAAATGAGATTAACTTGCTCTCCCAGCTTCATTCATGGACCTGGCTCATTTTGCTCTAACAGCAGGGGACAGGCTCCCGGACGCTTCTGCTGGGCTGGCACCTCCCCAGTCTCCCCCGCAGTGGTCCTCTGGGCAGTTCCTGATGGACTGCTGTGGTGCTCAGCGCATATCCCAGGACGTCAGGAGAGGGTGCGTCCAACGCCTTGATGAAGACCAACTGGACTACATCCACCTCACTGCCCTCTACTACCAGTCTCAGAAAACCCAGGCAAAGAAGAAAATGAAGATACTTAATATGACTTGTTCATAATCAAGTCAAATTTCTTAATTTTGCTAATATTAAATGATGGTGAATAACCTATGAAGACTTGAAAAGCAGTATTTTCTCCATTTCAAATATTAATGTCATTGTCTTCAGTGTTAACCTCTCCGTTTTGGTATTATTTAGGAAAAGCTCTTAACTTACAACCTGTTAACTTTTTAATAATATGTGATTCTAACATATCTAGTTATCTCTTTAACCAACCTACAAATAAATAACTTAAACTAAGAAAGAAGAACGTAATGACAGAAATACAACAGAATTTACAGCTTAATATCAAGGAAAGAGATTTTTAAAATTAAAAAATAGCGCTGGCTGGTGAAGCTCAGTGGATTGAGTGCCGGCCTGTGATATGAAAGGTTGCGGGTTCGATTCCCAGTCAGGACATATGCCTGGGTTGTGGGCCGGATCCCCATTCGCAGACGAGCAAGAGACAACCAGTGTTACTCTCCCACTTTTTCTCCCTCCCTCCCCTTCTCTCTAAAGTTAAATAGATAAAATCTTAAAACCAAAACCAAAACCAAATACAAGACTCAAAAAGCTTAGTTAGCGGGGAACATTTAGCATACAGGCAAGCAACCACACCCTTCTTGGCTGGACCTGAAAATAGCAGCATACAAAAACTAATTTTTGCCCTGGCTGGTATGGCTCAGTGGATTGAGCACCAGCCTACACACCAAAAGGTTGCTGGTTCAATTCCAGTTAGGGCATGTGCCTGGGTTTCGGGCCAGATCTCTGGTTGGAGGGAGTGCGAGAGGCGGCCAATCAATGCGTCTCTCGCACATCAATGTTTCTCTCCCTCTCTTTCTCCCTCCCTTCCCCTCTGTCTAAAAGTGAATAAATAAAATCTTTTTAAAAATTGATTTTTTAAATAATAAATTAAGAAAGTCTAGCCCTGGCTGGCATAGCTCAGTGGATTGAGCGCGGGCTGTGAACCAGGCATCACAGGTTCGATTCCCAGTCAGGGCACATGCCTAGGTTGCAGGCCATGTCCCCCAGCAACTGCACATTGATGTTTCTGTCTCTCTCTCGCTCCCTCTCCCTTCCCTTTCTAAAAATAAATAAATAAAATCTTAAAAAAAAAAAAGTCTAGAGATTACAATCATATTCTTTGTTTTAAAAAGTATGAAAGACATTTAAGTAACATTTGCAATAAAATTAACTAGAACCAAAAATATCTGAACCCTTAAAGGATTAGTTTCCACTATCCAGAAATTCTCTCCTATGAAAGACTTCAGTACCCAGCGTAGAGTCAGGAAAAAAAGCTGCCTCTCTCTCTGGCTGCCGACCTCACAGGACTGTCTTGGAAAGCTGAATGAGATCAGACACAGGAGATGAGTGGGCAACCTGTAAAGTACTGTAAGCAAGTATTGAACATCTTAGGGATGCTGTTAATAGTATGAAATAAATCAACATAAACAACCCAATCACTTCAATTTTGTTTTTAATCTTGTCATCACTTTGGGACTCTTTCTGATCTTACAGAAATGCACAATTCACCACACACTTACCTCATCCCTAAGTGAAGGGTCCCTGTAAGCCACATCAGACAGCAAGGTTACCAGGCAGAAGCTGAAGCTCTCTGCAACTGGGAGGGCGCCTGGAATCCAGAAAGACTTGAATCAGATCACCACCAACGAGACACTGGGCCACACCTACTCGTCACCCAATTCAGTATGTTCCTTTTCTCACATGGCCTGCCTGGGGGGCCAGTTTAAAGTGGCGGCTGCCCTCACTGAAATGAATCTCAGAAGAACGGATGTGGTCCCAACATGCTCGCTGAGAATGCCCCAACCTTTCTTTTAATAAAATATTTTAATAAACATAAATGTTTCCTGAGTCAGTTTATAGTTTGAGATTATACAGCCTCTTGACATGATAAATTCCATTTTTTATTCCTGACCCAGACAAAAGCGAGAAATCACTCTTGATAGTGTATGAGGCAGGATATGGAGCTGTCAAATACGTATTACTGCTACTTTACACCAAACTAACCAAATTAAATGTCTGTATTTTCTTTTCTGCTTTATTTTGACAAACGGAGAAAATCTTTTTTAAAAAATTTATTGACCTTAGAGAGAGAGACAGGAAAAAAGAGAGAAACATTCACTTGTTGTTGCCCTTATCTGTGCATTCATTGTTTGATTCTTGTGTGTGCCCTGACCGGGATCCCACCCACAATGCTTGTGTATCAGGATGACACTACCAACTATGCTGCCCAGCCAGGATAATGGAGAAAATCTTAGTAAGAACTTCCAAAGAGTTGCTCTATTTCTCATAGGTTTTTAAGCCCTTCCACTACTGAGCCTCTTAGCAGGGGAGTTCTCAGAAGCACGGTCTCAAGGTCAAGAAAGGAGCCCTACACCCAACTAACCAAAGGAGAAGAAGCAATTCTATCAAGTGCACCTTCAAAATGTTAGAACCTCTGCTCTGTACATCCAATCACTATTAAATATATAATCAATTTTGAATACTAAACATTTAATCAAAGACACAGAATTACCCAGTTTTATGACCATACGCATAACGCATGGCAGAAAATTGTTACATTTCTACTTTTGCACTTACTTTAAGATGCAGTTCTAGGTCATTCTCACATTTGACTGTGTATCAGAATTACATGGAAGGCTTGCCAAAATGCAGACTGACTGCTTCCCGGGCCTAGTTCCTTTCTTTCCTTTTTTTTAAAATTTTTATTAAGAGTTTACTTAAGCCAAATTGACATACATGCTGGGGAATAAGATCTCAAATGCTCCCCAACCCTAGTTTACAATCAGTAGCAACTTAACTGATGTGTTAGTATAATTAAACACTTCATTCTTACAAACAATGAACATAACATATTCTTCCTTGCATTCAGAGAAACATTCTACAAAATTACCTCTGCCTTTACGAGCTGTGCTTTCTTCTACCCAATATACTTTTGGAAGACCTTTAAGAAGTCGAAGAAGGTAAGGAACCACAGAATCTTTGTGCTTAAAGGGAAAAAAAAAATTATAGTTAAATACACGACTGGTAGCTTTTTAGCATAGATTGAACTCAAAGCAAAGTATATCCACACCCTAATCATCTCAAAGAGGAACATTCACATGGCGTAGCACCCTTTTGGTTTTCCATCAGCCCAAGGCCCAAGGGAAGGGCTAAGACCTGCCCTGCGGGACCTGGCTGCCAGCCTGGCTCTGGCCTCCTCTGGGGGCAGGGCCCCAGAAAGGGCTCTCCAGAGGAAGGTATGTGTGTGCACATGCACTCAAAACTGCCTTCTCTAAGAGGTGCTCGGATTGCCCCAAACCCTTCCGTGGGCTCCAGGATCATATCCTCTGGACTGGAAGGAAGCTCACAGCCACATGCTTCTAAACTTGGTGATGCTTCTGTTGTTCAGGGCCCTTACTTGCTTTGTGTTTTTGTTTTGCTTTTATATTCTGCTTCACTTTTCCTTTGGCTCTTCTCGAACTAAATATTAGACTTTATAGCCATCATCAGTCAATGAAAATTTATTTTCTTCTAGTTTCCAGACTAGCCAATCAGCATATAACTTCATCACCTTCCACTACTGGCTCTTTTGGTTGTTTCCCTATTTATAGATGTTCCACTTAAAAAGTAGGTAAGTGTGCTGCAAAGAAGCGGAATGCTATCTGATGTTCTGAAATGCTGGAAAAACATGTGGTGGTTCTGAATACACGGCTGCAAGTTCTGTGACACTCCTTCCACTGAACGGTGGCGGTGAATTCACCTCTCCTAGAAAATGGGCTGCCTTAGAGACTTGCTTCCAGTGGGTCTAGACGGTTGTACACATGAGACTGCCTTCCCAGGCTGGGTTAGAGAATGCAGTGCAGCTTCCACCTGGCTCCTTCTCAGGATACTCGTCCTTGGAACCCAGACAATATGGTGTGACACAACGACACAGCTCGGGCCATGTGGAGACGCCTTGTGTACAGAGTGACCTGACCAAGAGCCCCAGCCAGGATCAACCCCCAGATATGACATGAATGAGCCTTCAGGTGATTCCAGACCCCAGCCTTCAAGCCATCCCAGGTGATGCCAAATGGAGCAGAAACAGTGACTCTTCTGGGTTCTGTCTAAATTACAGATTCATGAGAAAAAAAGGTATTGTACTAAGCCACCAAGTTTTGAGATAGTTTGTTATACCACAACTGTAACTGATAAGCAAACAGGGAACTTTCTTTAGTGAAAACAAAACAATTTCTCCTCTAACAGATAAAAAGGAGCTGACTGCAACATCTGTCCAGGATGCTAGTATGCTAACAGACACAGAACTCCAAAGGGCCCTGCAAGGCAGCCACAGAACACTCATGGAGATGCACAGTACAGCATAGGTAATACACCCAACAACACTGTAAGAACTATCGGTGGGTACCTGCATCAGCAGGAGGATCACTTTACAAGTTACATAACTGTCTAACTGCTGTGCTGTCCACCTGACACGAATATAAAATAATGTTGATATTGAATGTCCACTATAATGAAAAATAAACATACATACCTAATAGTCAGAAAATATGTATGTGATAAAAAATTCACTTTTTGCATTAAAGTATTTTATATCCAAAATGCATAATAACAATGTAGGATTAAACATGTTATTTTGATCTTAAGAAAAGAAAGGCAAATTAACACATACTCTAAAACTTAATCTGTATCTATCATGATTTTGAAAAACACATTATATCAAAATTGTCTCGAAGAATATTGTTCTTTTGGAAGGAAAAAAGTGGTTACTCTCAGTCTGATTAATGAACATTTTACCTGAGATTGAAAAATTGAGTCTACTCTGAAGGACACACAATTACTTCACAAAACATTTTAACTAACTTTCTGGCAGGTAAACAAACAAGCAAACAAAAAAAATCTAACTTTTAACAACATGATTTATTCACACAGTTCAAAAAACAAAATTTCATAAGATGTACATTAAAAAATCTCAATCCTGAAAAAAGTCTCATTCTCACCTGTTCCACCTACTCTATCCCACCCACCACTAACCACTTTTATTAGGTTTGTATGCATTCTTCTGGTACTGCTTTAGGAAACATAAGCAGGTATAAATTTAAGTTCCAATTACGCCCGCTTTATACTGCCTGAAACACTTTCAATATAGTGAAGACTTACCTGAAGGTCAGATTCAACGAGAAAAATGCCCAAAGCAATCACCGCATCTCTCCGCCTTTCATCTAATTGGAAGATCCCATGGAAATCTACTGGGCACATACAAAGCAACTTTTGAACCTAGAAAATGAGACCAAAAAACCCACAGATTAGAAAATTATCAACCCACATTCAGAATAAACCAATATCACAAAAGGCCAGTGAAGCTATATAACCAAAGCCAGTTTTTCCAATTTAAACATCATAAAGAGAATATCTGCGGCTGCAGAAATTACTGTAGACATGGCCTCAAAACGCACCCTCTGAGGAACCTGGGGAGAGGGTTACAACCATGCATACGCAGAGGAGGCAAAGGGCAATAGCTGACGGCTAACACTTTGGGGTCAGGATGGTGCACAGACCCCACTTCCCATGATGCCTGTAAGCAGATTAGCCAAACCTACCTACAGACAGAGTGCCGCCCCTAAGTCTCTCTAAAAATTAAATGTGTGTAAAGCACTTCAGACTGTGCACTGCACACAGTAACTGCTCAATAAACAGTATCTATTATTCCTGGATATGTCATAATAGTGGCTAGCAGAAGGCAAGCAGGCAGTAAGTCAGTAACTTACTGAAGAAGTGGAAAAATCAGAATTATCTTCAAAACAAACCAACAGTACATATGTCATGAAGGATTTACTATAAATAGGAAAAAAGATGATCTCAATCTTGAAAATCTCTGCCGCAGTAATCTCTTGCACAGAGCACTCACAAACACAGCGGCACAGCCAGGCCACCGGGAGAGCCCCACCCTTGCTGTCCAGGGAGCCGACCCAGTGATCCGCTCCCACCAGCACTGACAGAGACCTGATGGGATGTTTTAATGGCTTAAGACCGGTGTAGTGCTTGACGTTCGCCCTGAAAATGCATCAGTCAATTTCCACTGTAATTTTTAGAAAGAAAGCAAACTGCTTTGGATTGCCTGGATTTTAAAAGCACAAACACAAAGACACAACGCAGGCCTGAAAGAAAAGCCCCTTCTCACCTGAAGGTTGCCAACGGTCTCTGTCCTAGCACGTTCCTTCTAGAAATGGCTGTACAGAATAATTAGAGCCTTGGGCAAAGATTATGCAAAATACTTTCATCACAGTGTTGTAAACAGTAATTGAAAACCAGAAATGGTAATGGAAAATGTATAATAAAGATTATATTAAAAAAAGAAAATCAGAAATAATCTAACATTAGGAGATTATATGACTCAACCAATTCATGAACTATTAAGTTGAATCACAAGAAATAACTGATGTTCAACCATTTTTGAATGACAAAAACAATGCTTTCATAAAGTTTAACCTAATACTAGAGACATTAAAAACAGCATTCTTCTTAAGATAAACAATGACAGAACAAGGCTCTAAATGTTCTATAAAGTTATGAGAGGAATGATCTTGAATGACCATGTACAAAAAAAATACTGCAAGAAAGTATATCAAAATGTTAATGGTTTCGAGGGGCAGGACGACCGTGGTTTTATGTGTCTTCTTTGTGCTTTTGCGTATTTGCCAGAATACGCTCCAGGGGAAAGTATTACTTACGTAATGAGGATAAACACCCAGTAGGCTAAAATAAAAAACATATACCTAAGAGGGGAGGAGAAATCCATGCTTTTTTGATTAAATGCTTAGGCAAAGGAGTATAAGGTAATAGAGAGGGACAGAAACGTTAAAACTTCCCCTTCTCCAGTGCTCTTCCACAAGAAGAGCTGCACAGACGGAAAAACGAAACATAAGAAAGACCTGCAGGCCGACCACAATAAAGTGGTCACTTTCAGAGGCTCCGGCTGCTTTCACAGGAGAACCACGTATCTTGACAGAAAAAGCCTCTCAAGAAACATCCCTATAAATAAGAGAGGGAAGGAAGGTGGATTTCTATCAAAATGAGTCAGTGTGACGCTGAGAATGTCGGTTATGGACCAACAGGTAACCAGACAGAAGAGTACGGGCCCTGCCCAAGTCCATGAACTTCGCCCCGCCCCTGCTCGAACACCAGAAGACACACGAGGCCTCACACCTGGGCGGCAAGACCAACGTGCCTGAAGTCAGAATGGGGACTCAGAAACTCATCAAACCCGGCACAGTCTCACCACTAAATATGGAAAGATGTAACCGTACAAAGAAAGGTAACCTGTCGATATTCCCACGACACACACATCATATGACACTTAAAATTTTAAATATTTTTGCTCTCAGCTCCTTTCTCTGTCCCTACTGATTGCTTTGGGGGCAGGGTAAGGATTGTTTTCTTTTTGTTGCTATGAATACATCTAATCTCGACAATTTTTAGGGGAGTTAACTGCACATGAACTTTGGAATTAGAGCCAGAGTCACATTCTGGCCGTGGCACAGCCAGCTTGGGTGACACGCTGAGCCTCAGCTTCCCTGTCTATACAGCAGTCCCTGTGGAACTAGGTAAGACCTGAACTCGGGACTCACTTCCCAGGACATGATAAACACTGACCATGCTGTATTGCTCTTCAATAACACCCTTCCAGTGGCTTACATAAGAGTTAATCAAATCAATACGCTTTGAACTCACTCTTTACTGGGCACCTATTTTGTGGGAGATACTGCCTTGAGAACCGGATGCAGAACAAACCCGTCAAACAGGGCCCTGCTCTCATTCTACATCTGGACAGACAGACCAGCTAAATACCAGATGAGACAGGGTCAAAATAAGAAGACAGACTTAAAATAAGAAGCTTAATTCTCGCTGTTGAAATAAGGGAAGCCATTTCCCTCTTCTCCTTTTTCTTTGTTCATTTACATTGAAAACTCACCATTGTACTTTCTGGAAATGTACATAAATCCCGTGGAAGACCAGATTGGCAATCTGGAAGCTTTATGACTTAGGAATGTCTTTCTCGAAAACCTGGAAGCCATCTTTGGAAGGTAAATGTCAAGGGGGACAGCACCCCCACCTCCCAGGTTCTGCGGGAGGGCAGGTGCCCAACCTCAATAAGGCTCCTCGCTCCGGGTTGCACAACAACCTCCTGTCATAAAGATAGAGGTCCATTTTCCCCCTAATTAAACACCAAGGAGCTAACACAGACTCCAATTACCAGGTAAGTGAACTGTGTGTGACAGAGGGTGCTGTCGGGTCTTCCTACCTGAGAACCAGTTACGGTTTACTCTGAAAACACGTGTGTGATGGGTTTTAGCTGCCTGGCTATACACACGGCTGAGACTTCTTTCTGCTTTTGCAGTCTCTTAGTGGATGGCTTGTGATGCATATCATGTTCTGGTTTAATGCTCATTCGGTAATAAAAGTGTTTTCTTTCTCTACTACCTTTGTGGAAAGTGCGTCTGGGTTGAGAAGTTTTGTTTTTAATTGTCTTTCCCTAACGGCAGCGCCTGCAGGACGACTTTCGATGGGGTGATCAGGGAAGGCCTCTTTAAGAAGGTGCCCATTTTATTGGGACTGATTAAGGAACCCACCAGGCTCTAGCTGGTGTGACTAAGTGGATTGAGCATTGGCCTATGTGAACTGGAAGGTCACTGGTTCAATTCCCGGTCAGGGCACATGCCTGGGTTGAGGGCCAGGTCCCCAAGTGGGGACATGCAGGAGGCAACCAGTTATTTCTCTCACACATCGATGTTTCTTTCCCTCTCCTTTTCCCTCCTTCTCCTCTCTTTCTAAAAATAAATAGATAAATTTTAAAAAAGGAATCAGCCAGGACAAACCCGGAAGGAGAATCAGGAAAGAGCAGTGTGGCAGAGAGGGCCAGGGTGGCAGCACTGTAGGAAAGGGACAGCAGGGATGCCCAGAAGTCCAAGTGCAAGCGCAGACGGTCCCACAGGCCAGGTTGGGAGCAATGGGAAGCCACAGCCACTGAGGCACACACAGAGACCTTAATGACTCACGTTAAGAACTGAAGTTTAGTAAAATCCTCTGGTTGCTACTCGAAGAATGAATTCTGGAGGACAAGGGTGAAGGCAGAGAGATGGGTCGATAGTCCTCCAGGAAGTAGTCCAGGCAGAGGCGGCAGCGACCAGAACGAGTAAAGACAGAAACAGACCAGCTTACATGTTTCAGAGGAAGAGTTTACGGACTTGATGATGGACGGCATATAGAAGTGAGGGAAAGATTATTTCAGCTGCCTCTCTGACACACTGAAAACTACCCAAAGTCAGACATCCGCACATGTGCGGTCTAGAAACATTCCATGCAAGGAGCGGTCAAAGGAGTGTTTAGCCTGGAGACAATAAGGCCGTTAAGGGAACACAGTTTCAGTCTTCATGTGTTTGAAGGGCTCCCATGACATCAGCAATAACAGCAGCTACCCCACTGTTACTGTTACAGTTATTAGTGCATGTGTCTGTCTGCACGCTAACTGGTAAGCTCCTTGAGGCAAAAATCATCTCTTATCTCTGTATCTCTATCTCCTCCAGTGTGGACATTAGTGATAAGCCACATGCTCACTCCTGCCCAGGAGGCAGACCCTGCCCGTCTACTCTTCCTTATTTCCCAAAATTCACTCTGACCAGTGTGGCGGATTTTCTTCCCAATCCAGACCCTCTCCTATTTGGGGCATGTTGCCAGCCCATCCTGGCACTCGTCCCAGAGGGCAGAGGCAAACCCTAAGGTCTTCTCCTTTAAGTCAGATGTAATAAATGGATTTCTCCTCGCAGGACAGGTGTTCTGGGTTGGGTGTGTTTGCTAGTTCTTTTGTTTTTAGGTATTACATTCTTACTGGAAACAAACTAATTACTCTGAAAGGGCATAGGCATGCACTCCAGCAACATCCCAGGACAAGTTTTCGGCATCATGAACATGTCTCCACCCCATTGCCCATGCCGTAGGACCACCAGTACCTCCCAAACATATGCAGGGTCACAGATGAAGGTCTCTCACAGAGTCGACTGCCAAACACCCACTTGCAGGCGTATCGGTGTGTGTTATTCTATCCTGTGTTAGAGGTTACACACAATCTTAGGCAACAGGTTCCTCACTAGGCCTCTCTCCGGCTTGTCTCTCCCTACTCCAATGCCACCACTAGCAGAGCACGCACTTGCAATTGGCTCCCCACCCCAATGAACACACCATGCGCCCTCCCACCCTGGCAATGAAGGTCTGCTCCCAACTTCTCCTGAACACCGAGACCCAAATACAACACTCACTTCCCCCCGCTTGGCCTTTCCCATGGTCTTCACTCACCTGCAACGTTTCACTCAACCTGCCTCCCCTCTCCTATAACAATTCTACCCATCCATCTCATGTCTCCTGCTTCTCAAAGCTTTTCCAGCCAGATCCTGCAAAGTTTTTAAATTATCTTTTATCCTCACCTGACAACATTCTTTTTTATTGCCTTTAGAGAGAGAGGAATGGGGAGAAAGAGATTTAAAAAAAATCCATTAATGTGAGAGAGGAATATTGATTGGTTCCTTCTTGTACGCTCCCCAACTGGGGATTGAACCCGCAACCTGGGTATGTGCCCTGACCAGAAATCAAACCCACCACCACCTGGTTTACAAGATGATGCTCCAACCAACTGAGCCATACTGGCCAGGGCCAGACCCTACAATGTGATGTGATCTCTCCCATCATACCTGTCTGTAGCCCTCCAAGAACTCTGAACTTCTCTTGAGATAATTATCTTTTTTATACCCTATTTTGATGTTACTTGTATACTTACTTTCTACTCCCTGCAAACAGGACTGTGTCACCCTAATCAACTGTATCTACTGCACCCTACTTAACCAGAAACTTAACAGCTACTTAGTGGACCTAGAGGGGCCAGTGTCACAGGGAATTAAGGAAATAAGAAGGAAAGAAAACAGAGTACCACTATAATGCACTCTTCCTACTGTAGGGTTTACGTCCATTCTGATAACTGTCATGTAATCAGTACGAGGCACAGCGTCAGCATGCAATTGGCATAAACAAGTATGTGCTGCGTCATCAAATGAATGGAAGGATGGTTGGAAGAACAATCAAAGCAATGTACAGTATGATATACAGCCACGCCCTTACAAGCCTTACAGTCCATTGAGAGTTACAAAACCATAAAAATGACATGACAGCTAGTGAGTAACACAAGTCAGCCACCAAACAGACAGCCCAGAAAAGTTGGCACGTGGTCCAGGCTCTGATGCAAAATGCCCTCAGAAACTGGGGTTCTTGGAGAAAAACATGTGAAGACTTGAACCCAGGCCCCACAGAAGTCGTCACACATTAGATAAGGGAGAACCAATTCCTGTGAGTGCGCCACTCTGCAAACACAAACAGTGAACAGTTCAGGAGCACTTATCACAGGGCCAGGCACTGGTCTGCACTATCTCATCTAATCTGTGAATTATCCTCGTTCTACGGATTAAACCACCGAGACACAGAAAGGTCAAAGTCCTAATGCAGGATAAAGCTTTGATGGTATAATTTAAAAATGAGAACAAACAATAACTGAAATTTTTTGTCAGAATTTTACAACACACTAACAAGTTGTTTGTTTTGGGCGGGGTGTAGAGCTCATCATTGTAAAAAGTCATTAAGCTCAAAACTGACAGAGAGCCAGGGGCACTCCCATTTACGAAAAGGATCCAGAGGGGCTTTACACACTACTTCGAGGGGAAAATAAGTCAAGGACCACAGGGAGGCAACAGGGGTAACTCATACAGACTTTGTTAAGAGCTCCTGACAGCACTTTAACTCAAGGCTATTAAAAAAGAGGGAATTTAGCCCTGACCAGTGTGGCTCAGTTGTTTGGGTGTCATCCTGCAAAGCAAAGTCACCGACTTGATTCCCAGTCAGTGCACATGCCTGGGCTGTGGGTTTGGTCCCCGGTTGGGGAGCGTGTGGGAAGCAGCCAGCTGGTGTTTCCCTCCCTTCCCCTCTCTCCAAAAATAAATATGAGAGAGAGGGGGAGAGAGAGAGAATGAATGAGAATTTAGACTGCCAAGGTAAGGAAATGCTAAAACAAGAAGAAAATAAGATGCCCTCATAAGTTGCAGATGAGAATCAGACATAACAGTAGGTGTCGGTAAGGTATTTGGGTCAAAACACAGCTATAACAATAGCATTACAAGCTGGCTAGTTAAGCGATTTTTTAAAAAGCATACAACTTTTGTTACCTGAAACCTCTGGGAACAGTCTTTCTGGAGAAACAAAATTCCCTGAGAACTAAAGAAAAAGCTCTGAGTATTAGTGGTAGTTTTTGGTGTAAACCATTTTTCAGATTGTTCTTTCCCAAATGCACTGCTCCTCAGAGAACACTGAGTGCGGTTCCCACTTCTGAGTGATGCCAGCTATGAGGATAAGCACAGGTGACTGTGACTCAATCGATGCACGAGAAGCCGCAGGTGCAGGAGGCATAGCACCTGCTTTTACAAGCAGCCCGTGCCGAGGGATTCGTGAAAAACGTTCTTTTGGGCATCAGTAGACGACTGCGTGACCCGTTAACATGGCTTTCTACAACCGTCAGCACAGGCCTTCCTTCACACACATTCCCGAGCTCTTCCGGGTGCCTGGCAGGGTACCGCGTGTACACCACACCCCTCTGGGTCCTGGCACACCATTGCAATGGGCAGCGCCACAGTGACCAGGGGAGCCGCACCGAGTCATGAGGCTCTGATCTGCAGTCTGGCTCTGCCATTTCGCACCTCTGTGACTGCAGAGAAGTGGCCAGACCTACCTGAAGACCTCTGCCCTTCTGTCGTATTTCCTTCTGTACGACGTGGACAAAACGCCAAGCGTGTGTGTATACAGAAACACACACAATCTCGCCTGCATCTTAACACTATGCCAATACTGACAAATCATCTCCCTCGAACCTCAGTTCTCTCGTGTGTGTAAGAAAGACTGAACCAGTGTTTTGCAGTGTCTGCTCCTGCAATAAAACCCTGTGCTCCGAGAATGTCCGCGAGCAGCCATGAGGGAATAACGGGACCTGGGTTTACCTTCCTGCCATAAAAACTGCAAGAATGAACAAACATAGAAAACACTGGTTTCACACACTGGATGGGGAGCATAGGACCGTGATGCCTGGGAGAGCGGAAACAGAGTCGGCTCAGTGGCGGCCCGGTTTCCTGCCAGAAGACACTGAAGTCGGGGTGTGCTTTCTGACTGCACCAGAATAAAATTAGAAATCAACAACAAACATCTATAAATCCCCCAAATGTTTGGTAACTACACAATATACTTCTATATGCCTCCGAATCAAAGAAGAAATCATACGGGAAATTAGAAAAAAATTTTAAGGGGAATAAAAAAGAAAACACATCTTATAAGATTTGTGGGATGTTGCTAAAGCAGCATTTGGAGAGAAAGTTACATCTTTAAATACCATATTAGAAACAAAGAAAGATCCAAATTCCTGTGGTCCTATAATTACATAATTTTAAGTTGCCCCAAAGATCTAATAGATTATTTTCCTAAGTGAAAAGACATCTAGGAAAACAATACCTAATATTCACACAAAATGTAATTTTCACAAATCTGTTTAAAGTGGTCTTAAAATAGTTTAATCTCTATGCCAATCACAATTGACATTTTTACTTTACTTATTCTTAATATTTTAAATTCTTCACCAATCCCCTAAAGGCTATAAAACAAGCCACTTTTAGGAAATAGTTGCAAATCATTTCCCTGACCTGCCTGGGGTGACCAAGCCCCGCCCCCTCCTCAGCCTATTTTTGTGCCCCCTGGCTCCCTAAGCTACACTCACTGCAGCCTTCCATAAGGTCATCAAAAGTGTCAGAAATTTTCTACCTCCGGCCCTTTGCACAAACTGTACCCTCTGCTAGGAGTGCTCTTTTCCAGACTCTTCATTGGCCGACTTCTACTCGTCCCTTAGCCGTGTTTAAAGTCTTCCCTTATGTCCATCGAAATACCCATCTCATCTCTACTGACATCGCTTACCTTTTCTTCAATTGAGACAAAATTCATTGACACCATTTACTTTTGCTTTGGGGTACTTGTTACCATTTTAAGTTATATTTACTTACAACTTTTTGTTTAATGTTTATTTGTCTGTCTCTCACTCTCCATGGTAAACTCCATGACAGCAACACCATGTCTATTTATTCATCCCTTTAACGGGCCCCTTAAGGGCCCAGCACAGTGCTTGGCACACAGCAAGCACTCACAGATTTATTATAGGAATGAGTGAATGTCACCATCTTTTGCTTTCATAATGGTGTAAGTGTCCTAAATCTAGGCTTCCAGACTAGCTCTAAACACAGAAACATGGAGACAAAAAGAATGGCTTCGGCAGCAGAAATAGAGCCTCTCAGAACTCAACAAATAAATCCAAGTGAGAATTGAGGACTTTTCCTCAACACTGTATTTATGTGTCAGTTTATCACACAAATAAAAGTAGTATTCTGGATCGCTTGGCAAAAAAAGGCCAAACTTTTTTCCAAAATGTCAAGTTATGCAAGAGAAGCAAATATAAAAACAAATACATAAGTAAGTCATTAGAACAACTAAGTACATAGATAAATATCAGCAATTAAAATCAACAACGAGAATGGCAACCACTGAGTACAAACTGCAAACACAGACCGAAAAAAAGAGACTCTGCAGTAAAGAGTCAGAAATAGAACATTTCTGCCCTCTGGGGGAAAAAAGAGCTAGTGACACATCAATTCCGAGACTCCCTAAGGCTGTCCACATCAACAATCCAGCCATCGTAATCTTAAAGCACATCACTCTCAGGGCCCGGAAACATTCAAGGGCATTTCCCAGCAGTGAAATCCAAACTCTGAGTCTGGGACCACCGAAGAGGTCGCCTACTTTCTTACCCAGCCTCATTTCCACTCTTTCCTTTACGTATGCTGCTTCTGCCAACCTGTTACCTGTTGCTCCTCATTCTCCTCGGTGCTTTGACCTTGCCTTGCCAATCACGTTAGGCATTTACACACACCCATCCTCAGTACTTCCAAGCCTTCCCGACTCAAAATCTCAGGGGAAAGTAATTTCCTGGCAAGAGCCCACAGCATTTTCACTTTCTTAGAGCATGCTTCATTTTTATCTTGTATTACACCTTGCACGTACCTGTCAAGCACCACAGAGAAAAGGTCTGCCCCAACCCCCCAACTATCTGGACCTCCCACTCATATTCCAGCAAAATGCAAAACAGCTAAATATCCTCCCATGGGATTTTTATTGAAAAGACACTTAGTGTACCACCGCAGGATGTTTCTGGACAGACACCTGGCCAGCCCAGCACTATCGTTGCTGCTACATATCCGTAAATTATCTGAGGACTGGGACCGCGTGTGCACCTAGTAGGTCTAACTGTAGAAAATTAGCTGCCTACGGCAAGCACAGCTAGGAGGCAGTACTCGAGCAACAGGGCTGCGAGTGTGAAGAGACCGCTGAATTCGAGTTTCCACAGGCAGAAAACAAGAATGCAGCAGCATCACATGTCCGCTTCCACCTTAGGGGTTTTTGTTGTTTGTTTAACTCTTAATTTAACACAGACAACCATGGTCAAATATCATTACCTTGGGATCAAAAGAATAAGGTACCCTTTCATGCTTACTGAACTGGCAGGAAAAGAGAAATAAAATGCAACACTGGTGACACTACAAATATGCACAAGGTGTCCTGCTGATGCTGTCACGGACGAAGTGTGAAGTGCGGTCCCTTGAAAACAACTGGGCAGTAAACATCACTACCCACCCACGATTTAACTCTAGCATGGAATTCAGAAGATGGCAAAATGCTAGGTACAAACATGCTGTTTTTTTACAGAGGGAAAACTAGAAAGTCTAAGCTGAGAAACGCTTAAGTAAATTATGGTCTGTCAAGACAAAAAAATGGCATGTAGCCATGAAAAGAATAAATATGAGCTATTTTTGAAAAAAGATCATGACGTGAATACCACTACATGTGGGTAAAGACTAAAAAGGCACTGTAAGAAGTGGAAGTTCTGATGGGTTAATGTTATGAGCTGCATTGTGCCTCCCCCCCCCCATTCACATACGGAAGTCCTAACCCCCAGGTACCTCAGGATGCGACCGTATTTGAACACAGGGTCTTTAAAGAGGTAACTGGGTTAAAATGAGGTAATGGTGGGGCAGTCCTACCAATCTGACTGGTGTTCTTATGAGAACACATTCGGACCCAGACAGGCACAGAGGGGAGACTGAAGACTCAGGGAGAAGACAATTTACAAGACAAAGGAAGAGGCCTTGAAAGAAACGAACACTGTGGACATCTCCGTTTTGGATTTCTAGCCTCCAGAATAGTGAGAAAATAAATCTCTGTTGTTCAAGCCACGGTGGTGCAGAGCAATCCTAGCAAACAAATACAGCTCAGGTGGCATGTTTACAGGTAAAGGCTTTCTTCTTCCACGTTTTTCTTAAAGTATTTTAGATTTAGTAACAATGCTTCTACCAACATGATACCCTCTGCCGATGCTCGCTCACTCTCCTCTCACTCTATGGGTCTTTTCAATGTGGCCTTGGACAGGAAAGGGAGCAAGGATAGACAAATTTTCAGCTGCATTGTGTTGGAAAAAAAAATGTCATTACCATTATTTTTATTCCATGGCAGACCACTGTGAAGGGCAGACTGGATAACCATGAACTAAAGAAAGCCCACTGCCCTCAGCATCAGCCCACACGTTGCTCCAATTGTAAGTAAGAGCTAACCAGCTCATCTTCTAAGTACATCTGTCCACCAAGGAGGGTCCAGCCTGTCTCCAAAGCTGCAGCGCCATTTAAACATCAGATCAATACTTAGTTAAGACGACCTTGAGATTCTGGCATTCCACCAGAAGAAAGAGAGAGGATATTTTAGGACATGGGAAAGGACTCTAACCAAAGCCTCCTGCGGGTGAGAAGAGGAATGGAAGGGCAACAAATGCTGCCTACTCTGCAGCTCTGCCCAGAATTCTCCACGTCCCAGGGTTTGGGGTCCATTGTTATGGCACCAGACAGAAGAGGAGAGGCAGAAACAGGACACCTGATTTCCTAGCCACAGAGGAGTATAACCAGGCAGCGCCAGGAGGAGGATGGGCAGGGGCAGCTCAACAACTATGGTTTCCTGGCAGAACCAGGAAAGCAGAGCAGGACGGCCAGGCATTTACAAATCAGCGAGAGGGAGTCTAGAAGCCATCCACATGTAGAGATTCCGGTGTAGACTGAACTGTCTTTCTTCTCTAGTTTTCTCCTTTCACCCAGAGAGAAGAATGTTGAGGACTGAGTGGAACATGGTCTAGACAGAGGGCTTCACTGAGTGTCCGCAGAGTTAGACTGCAGTCCTGGGGATGGGACTCAGGGCTGAGACTCCAGCTTAGGGACAAGCCCAGCAGAAAAAGGTCAAAGCTCAGCCCGAGGGTCTGGGGTCTGGCTCTCTGAACATGGCAGGAGTCTGGTCACCTGACCCGGGACACAAGAGTAGACGGAGGACTTGAGCAAGTCTGACCTGTTGCTGATCGCCTAAGTGACCAAATTAGGACTGCTTCTTATTTACCTGGTTTGGCATGTACCAATTAACAGTAGGTGCTCAATAAACATCTTCTGAATGAAAGGCTGAATTAAATAACTAAACAAAAAATAAAACCCACTGAGTAGCGATAAACTTGATTTCACAGCCTGGGATTAGAGTGGCATAAATGAACACAACAGTGGCACAGAGAGAGGCAAAGACAGTGGAGGTTGCCATTAATGTGCCCCAAATGCTGCTAAAGGCATATTGGGCTGCCTGAGTTACCAAGGTATGAGCTGAGCTGTCAAGTCTAGTTCAGAAAACTTAGCCTTCCTCAGGTCAGTCCTGTCTAGACTAAACCCTTCTCAGTTCAATCCCCTTTCTCTGGGAAAAGTTGGAAAATGGAAACAAAGAAATGGGGGGGAGGGATATTTTTCAATATTCATCTTCCCCCTTAAGCCTCCATTTTTGTTATCCCAGATGGGTACTCAGAAATTTCTTCCCTCTTAAGAATCTCAAGAATCTTTGGCTTAGGTATGCTAAGGGCTTCTTTTTGGTAGTTTTAGAGTAGGAGAATGTAGTAAGCAGACAAATACTGTTAAGACCAAATAGTAACAGTGATCCCTAGCATAATCAAGTCTCAATATCCTGGATGAGGATAAGAGGAATTCACACACACATATTTGATGGAATCAGTCATCTATGGAAGCCTCCTCTAAGAAAGAAGTTGTTCTGGGATCCCCAAGACCACCCACATGCACATAGTCATACTTGTGGCCAACTTTTATGACAGCGAAAGGATATCAGCGAGGGACAAACACAGGTAGAATCTGTAGAAACCCATGCACAGGCTTTCTGATGTTCTCTCCCTCCTGTGAGGGCACACCCCAAGCACAGTCCCTTTCACAGCGGCAACCAATGTAGTGCCTAGGGAAGTCCATTAGAGACACAGCACCCAAGGTTCTCATTGCTTTTCTGTGACATGTCACATAGGCACTGTGTTTGTGCCTAGGGAAGCTCATTATAGACAAGGCACCCAAGGTTTTTATTGGGGGCTTGTCACATAGGTACTATCAAAAATTCCAGATTCCCAGAAGGAAAGCAGGTGTTCAACATAAATCGTATTGTCTGTACAAAGAGGCTATGCCCAGTGAACCATCCTTATCAATTAGGGAATGGAGGGGACAGTTCAAGTGCCAAGTTCCCAGATGCCTGGCAGGAGCCAACCTTGCAAGCAAGCCCTTCTGAAGAGAGCAGCTTCAGGCTTGCTCGGTTAACTCTTTTCTAAAGTGATTTGTAAATGCTGGTAATGAGACTGAAGTACCTCCCAAAGTAAGAGATGGTATTAGGGAGCTGCTAACCTAAAGGTCGTATTAATTAGTTGTATTTTGCAGGAGAAAGCAGAGGATAAGATTGGGAAAGTAAACTGCCCAGAGTTATACTAACATAACACAGGTTTTCAATTCAGGTGGTCCTGTAACTCATGTTCTTTCTATTCTATTGTTTCCTTCCTTTAACTAGAAATCAGGTTAGCATTAGTCTCCCAAGACCTGCTCATCCTGCATTTGAATGGTAAGTCAAGTCTGAGAGCTACAAAAGCAAGGAAGAACTAGGTCACTCTGCCAAAGTGCCTAAACAGCCTTTCAACTTCACCCCTCACCAGAACCACAAAACCACTTCCAGCTAGAGCAGGCAAGTCTCCACTGCTCTTCTCCTACTGCCAGCATTCCCTGTCCATCTGTGAGAAAGCTGTGTGGAGTGAAATGAAATCCATCCCTTCAACACGCACACACCGGTAGGGGAAGAAAACTGACATTTACTGCTCACCTACTCCGTGCAAGGCACTTTATGCTTGAATTCCTTTAATCCTCAAGAGCCACTTCACTTCACAGATAAGGAAACAGAGGCTCTCGGAGTTGAATTAACTTGTCCAAAACAATGCAGAGTAAGTGATAGTGCAAGGACCAAACTTAGGTCCCTGACTTTAAAATCTGTGCTCCTTCCACCATCCCAAACACACCCTTGAGTTGCCTTTCACCTTTCTCCCAAGATAAGGATTCCTCTGGCCTAAGTGCTCCTTTTTCCTCGGGAGCAATCTCCAGATCGAGTCTGTATCCACTGACAGTTCACTTCTGCTTCCCTGACCCTGTCCCTTCAAACACACAATCTTTTACCCAATCTAACGCCCCCTCTAGTGTCACAGAAAAACAATGCGCAGTAGATTTGAATTTCAGAAAGCACTCTAGAAAACGCTATTTCATGTGCCCTTCACGACAATCTTGTGAAGTGGGCAAAGCAGGTAAAAGCACCCCCATTTTACAAGAAAGGCATCTCCCCAAAGCCACGGAATAAAAAGCAGGGGAAGTTAGGAGCAAAGCCTCAGATTTTGATCCTGGTCTTCCGCTCTTCCCACCGCTCCTCCCTGCTGCCTCCGCCCCCCGCGCCAGCGATGTCACAAGGTGCCTCTCCGTCTCGAACTCCGGCCTGTAGTTCACACGTCCCTCCCACATCCCCCTACCCGCAGCATCCCTGCCTGTGCTTGCACACGGCCCACTCTCCCAAGACTCCCTCTCTTTCCCAACCCCCTCCGCCCACGGGCTTCTTCACCCGGCCGAACACAGGCTCATTAGCCCCCTCACAGGCAGGACGCGACCCCCTACTCCGCCTCCTGCTGACCCTTGCCCAGCCTCCCCGCTTTGCCTCGGTTCCCCACTCCTGTCAGCCCTCGGCCAGGTCGGCCCAGGCTACCTTCTCCAAGGATGCAGGTCTCTGCACGGCCAGGGAGCGGGCCAATGACAGGACCGTGTTGAAATAGAAACCCCGCGAGGCACTGGAACAGGAGCCGGAGCCGCAGCTGGAGCCGCCGCCTCCCCGGGCCACCGCCGCGGCCGCCATCATCTCGCGCCCAGCCGGGCTGACCGCCGGCTTCCAACACCCGGCCCTCGAGCTCCGGAGCTCACCGCGCAGGCGCGTCTGCATCCGGCTTCCCTACCACGTGACCTCTGTGTTGCCGTGCAGGGTGGGGCGTGGCCGTGGGCGGTCCGACCGCGAGAGGGGAGGAAAAAGCCTTGTGATAGGCAGGTCGGCGCGCGCCGGGCGAGATTCCCCCCAAGCCGGGGGCAAGATGGTCTGCTCCAGAGGCGTGGCCGCCCACTCTTGACGCGCTGAAGGAGCTCGCACCGTGACCGCGGGGTCCACTGGCCGATTGAGGCGCTGGGAAAGGGTGGTGACCCAGTAGGGCTGCAGGGCTGTGGGCGCTTCCTGAGGTCTGCCGGGGGGTGTCCGGGACCCCTGCGGGCCTGGAAGGGCCGTTGCTCGCCTCGGCCGCGCAGCTCTTGCCTCTGCCCAGAGTGAGCCGAGCACCGGCACCATGTCGGCCTACCCCAAAAGTTACAACCCGTTCGACGATGACGCTGAGGATGAAGGCAACCCGCCGGCACCTTGGAAGGACTCCAGCGACCTCTCCGTCGGGTCCGGAGCGCCTGTGGACAAGCAGCAGTACCTGCGACAGGAGGTGATGCGCAGGGCCGAGGCCTCGGCCGCCAGCACCAGCAGGTCTCTGTCGGTCATGTATGAGTCCGAGAAGATTGGGGTCGCCACTTCTGAGGTGAGTCTGGAGTAAACCTGGGCTGGACTGGCCAGTCTGCATTGTGACAGGGGTCAAGAAATGTTTTGTTCACGATGGTTGGGGGAATTCTTGAATTGCCTGGAATATGTCTCATACTTAGCGACTCGATGATTTATAATGTAAAGAGATGGTGCATCTTGAGTACTTCAAAGAGGCAGTTTGCCCCCAGGAATCTTCCTTAGCCATTAGTCTGCTTAGTTGATTCTATTTTTGTACTGCTAGTTCAAAGGCACACTCTACACTGTGTCTGGTCCAGTTAAGTAAAAATTCTGAGCAGCAGGGCCTGATTTAGGGGGATAGAGGGTTTGTTTCGTTTATGTAATTTTCTGGTTAGAAGCCTGGCCCAAGGGCTTCAGATATTCCTCCCCCAGTGACCAGAATGAGTGAGGACTGTGTGCGCGCCTGTGTCTGAAGCAGAAGAGCAAATGGGCCTAGAGTTTTTCCCCATCAGTGAGCACTTGACCTTTCCAGTAGAGGTGTTGAGGTCTTGTCTGCCTGGACACCTGTTGGGTATGCCGGAGCATGAGTTTGGTGGAGTCTAGGGCCTTAGCTTTGTTTCTCAAATCCAAACAAAGATCTAAAGAGACAGTGTGAGGTTGGGACAGTCCCTTGCTCCAACTCGCCTCTGTCAGTTCGTCCCATCCATGGAAGATTTCGGAGTAGGACCTTAAGTGAGGATTTTTCTTTCTTAGGCCCCACAGTCTCTCCTCAGCCCACTAATGATTGTGTGTGGGCATTTTTTTTTTGAGTTTTAAAAAACCTAATAGTAGATTATTGGTGTGTCAGCCAAGAATAATTAATCTCAAGCATATGAAGCTTTGAAATGTAGTATATTGTTTTCCTCCGTGGGTCTCCTTGTAATTCTTTTCCCTGGCAAAGTTCATTCTGACCTGAGCACTTACGGTCTTGGGCAGTTTCGAGGTATATTGATCAACTTCTCAAACAGTCATGGCCATCATTTCCCCATCACCCCTTTCTTGGTTGATTTCCCTTCTCCGCTTCTCCCTGTCACGGTATCCCTCATTGGCCTACCTTCCTTCCTGTCTTTAGCCTTGTTGAGAAAGTTTAACTTGTACTTCTTAAATGTCATATCTACTGGATTCCTATTTTTGAATCTAAATGGGAAAATGTTGACTTAGATGTGGGAGGATCGTTGAGGTCTTAGGGCCCTGGTGGAGGGGTCACTTAGATTGAGTGTCCCAGGCCCAGGGAGCCAACTAAGAACTGCTTGAAGAGACACATCTGGAAACCGGTTGAAAACAAATGAAGTAGGAAATCAGAATGATACAAAGTTGGGCGTCATGATAGCAGATTAGCTTGAATCTGGCTTTTAAGACTAAGGTTTAGACGAAAAGGGATGTTCCCAGGGAAAATAGGAGCAGCGCAAAGGCACTAGCCCAGCACCAGAGCTGCTGATCTGCTGGGCCCCTGGGCCCCTGGGCAGGGAAGTGAGGCAGAGGATGAGGCAGAGGATGAGGATGAGGATGAGGTAAGAGCCTGCAGGAGGCAGTTTAGGAGCCTTCTGTGGACTGGCAGGAAGGTCTGTTCTCGTAACTTAAGAGAGCCCAGAACACAGATGTGAGTTGTTTCATGTGAGTTGTGTTGACACACCCATGCTGCCCCCAGAGGTTCTTCTCTCTATGCAGGGGGCACTGTGAGAGCAGACAGAGTGGCACCCCCGGCCTGTGAGGCCTGGGCCAAGCTGGTGTTGCTCTGAGAGGTGCAGCATGATCATGACTGAGCAGTGACGGGCTCTCTCATTACCATGATTCCATGCTGAATTTTTCTGAGTTCTCAATTACTGGATATAGGAATGGCCCCACCCTACTTCATACTCTCCAAACTGTCTTTCAGTTACTCAGCACTCTTCTATTCCCCTCAGGGTGGCAGTAGGAAGTGGGATAGGTGAGCCCTTCCTGCCCCTCAGTGCACAGGGTGGTTCCCAGCAGACCCAAGTCACCTGCTCACCTCCCAGCTTAGACAGGTGCCTGCTGGACACCCAGCACTATGAAACAAGCCAAAGCATGACAGATTTTTTATAGAGGATAGGAGTCTGCAAATAATACCAGGTTGGAAGGTCCCAGCTTGGCAAAAGTAGGAAAATCCGTCAAGTCACCTGTAGTGAAGGAGAGCTGCCCGTTTCCTGTGAAACCTGCAAGGCTCGTTTCCCGCAGAGACTAGCCACAGGTCATGACTGCCAGCAGGCAGTGGAGAGGTAGACAGGGCAGGGCAGAGCAGGTCGCACTCGGCTGGCCTGGTAAGCACACTCCAGAAACATAGAGAGACAGCTCTTCTTCTGTCTCGCAAGTGTCATTTCTTTCTTTTTCTAAGGAGTAAGTTTTGTGAAGCAATAATCTAATCACCTGGTTCAAAGTTCAAAGCATATAGAAAGCAATGAAGTTTCCTCCTACCTTTCTGCCCCCTCAGCAGCCACTTACTGTTAGTTCCTTAGATGTTTTATAGAGATATTCTGCGTTTAAAGGTATGGTAATAGCCTCTTTTCCTTTTTTTTTTTTTTTTAATTTTAACCTAAGAAGCATTCTATATATTTTACTCTGCTTAGTAGGATCGGGGGTTATTTCATAGCGATACATAATGCACTGCTCTTTTTCCTTTTTTTAGGCTGTGTCGTATTCCATTGAATGATGGCTTCTGTTTGTGTAGCCAGTGCCTTAATGATGGGCATTTGAGTCGTTTGCTCTTTGGTGAACCTGTTTGTGTGCTGCTTGGACACTGTATATGTAAACCCTTTCCCCACCCTGGCAGAGGAGCCTGCCCAGGGTTCTTCACATCCCTTCTGGACGCGAGCTGAGCATGCTCCAGTGACATACTGTGGGGCTCAGGATCTCAGTGCAGGGGAGTCCAGCAACAAATGTTAGACCCAGTCCTAAACAGCTGGTGCAGTAACATCAGTGGAAAGAAAGTGGTTTTCAGCAGTTCGAACATGGTGCCCTCAGCACCCCCAGCCAGAACGTCCTCAACACTGTTTTGTGCAGGGGCCTCACTTGCCTTCTCGGTGTCTTTCCAGCACGCAACAGTCACCAAAGCCACACCGAACATTTATTTAGTTCAGAGAGGTGGGCAAGAGAAGAACACCCTCTTAGCCTAGGAACAAAGATCATCGTGGTCATCTTTCCAGGCTATCTCCATAACTTACCGCGGTACCCCCATTCTCTGGGAAACTGGCCTTGGAGCAGAACCTTGTCCTGTCCAGTAGAGGGGCTGGACAGACCAGAGTCTCCCCTTCAAGGCATCCTATGGTGGTTCTGATGCGGCCATAGTTCTTAGCACAACCCTGTCCTGACACACAGGCTGACGAAGGGCAAGATGTCTGCTAGGTTCGGTAATTCTCCACTAGATTTCTAAATGTTAGTTATAGGGGAGGAGCAGTTGCTTGCTCAACCTTCTACTCCCACACTTTTCAGCACACTGTCCTTTATGTTGTTAGGTGCTTCCCAAGTAGTTGCCAGGTGAATAAATGACCTGGGGTAGAGAAGGAGAAGGAAGGGGTGGAACAGAGGATTGAATGGTGGTGGAGGACAGACCGAGGTGGGAAGAATGAATTGATCTGTGTGACTCTAGATGAAATCTTCCTCCTGATGGCCAGAAAATGCCTTCTTGGGCATTTCAGACTTTCTGCCCAGGTGTAAGGGACTCTAATAGAAATGTCATTGGACCGAATTTTCACCAATAGGTCTGTTTTGGATTTTTTTTTTTTCCTAAATTTTTCGTAAACTGTCAATGATTGAATTTGGCTGGAAAATTTTGGGATCCCAGGCAAACTTGCTGGCTCCTTAGCTGTAACAAGGCACCTTGTGACGATGAGTTGTCACCATTCTGTAAGGTCAGACATCCCATACCAGAGATGTGGCACCTGGCCATATCTGCCGCCCCTTCCTGAAATGTCCATTCATAGCCACTGTGCTGTCCCGAGAGACCTTGCTCTGCTGACCAGGTAACGTGCTGCGGGAAGCTGAGGGGCTCTCTGCTCTCAGCCTTCCACCACTGAGTTGGTGGTTCTGAGAGTGGGAGGTGCTGTTGGAGATGTTGTTTGAGGGACCCCAGACCCTCCTCAGGTTCGATGATTCTTTAGGACTAACAGCAAAACTTATATTTGTAGTTATGCTTTATTACAGTAAAAGGATACTGATGAAATTCTCCAAGGAAAAAGGCTCATAGAGCAGGGTCCAGGAGAGGCCAGGTATGAACTTCCAGCTATTCTCTCCCAGTGGAGTTGTGTAGGCAGCACCTACTTCTCCCAGCAGTGATGTACAGCAGTGCACACAGGGTATTGCCAAAGAAGCTCACCCAAACCTGGGGTCCAGAGATTTTTATTAGGGGTTAGCCATGTCTGTGTGGATGCCTGCATGACTGCCTGGCTGCCCACCTGGCTGACTTAAGTGTCCAGCACCTCCAGAAGTCGAGCGTGTGGGCCCGCAGCCCCCAGCACAAACTCTGTGGCCTGGCCTGAGGGCTCAGGGAAACAAAAACACTCTTATCTGAGTAACTCAAGGGCAAGAAGGCAAACACGGCCTTGCTTTGGAATGAGCAGGATGTGGACAATCCTGGCCTCCTGAGTTAGTCCTTTACTTGGGCCCCTGGTCTGTGCGCACACATGCAGTGAGGGGCAGCAGCGGTACCGTCTTTGCCTTTGGTGGGTTTTTTGTGTAACCTAAGGTTCAATTTGTGATTGTGAATCACTTCATGTTGTCACTGTGAGACATGCTGAGACTCACATGCTACTACACCGAGACAGAGCCCGGATTTACACGTGCTCCACACACAGGAGCACACCTCCCTGCCAGTGCTTATGCATATGTGTGCTCTTTGGAGGAGGAGCTACATAACAAAGACAAATTTGAAGTTTCTAGATTCAGCTTTTTTACTCCAAACTGTCATCTGCCTATTTATCATTTGATACCTGAGTTTAATGACAAGCTCAACACGAGAAACTTAGCATTGACACCTTTGGCTTGGGAACTCAGAGTATGGCTCAGGCAGGAAAGACGCCAAGATCTGTCTGACATTAGGAGATGACTTGGCTGTGGGGTTGGGGTCTGGTAGTCCCTGCTGTCCTTCGAAGGCCACAGCTCTGCCCCCTCATTGATCCCTGCTGGGTCCTACCCCCCACCCCTGCCTGTTCCCTGTCATGCTCACCGCTTAGTTTCTCTTCCTCTCAGTTCCCCAGCTGGTCCTGCCGCCCCAGGCCACTGCACTGGCCACTCCTCTGCCTAAATGCTCTTGCCCCACCCCAACCCTTAGACTCCCTAGCTTCTAAGCTTTCGGTTTCTCACCCTTGCCCTCCCCCCTTAAACCAGGTGAGAAGTCCCTCTGAGGGGCGTACCCTCTCAGAGCCTCGCGTGTGTGATGATTTTCTTTTCTGTCTCCCCTGCAAGACTAAGCTCAGTGAAGCAAGGACCCAGCTGCTTTCCCTTTTGGCTTCTCAGCACCGCAGTGTTAGTCAACAGTGAAAAATCAAATTTAACTTCCCATCGTATTGTTCTCTGCTGAACTGTCAGCTCCATCAGGGCAGAGATTTGGGGTGTTCGCCCCTGATTTCCTTGCGCCTGGATCAGTACCTGGCAGAGAGGGAGAGGGTGCCCCATAGTAGGTGTTGGTGGGTATCTTGCAGCACTCTGTCATTGTGCGTGTGTTTTCAAAGAGCTCTCTGCCAGCCAGGACTCCCTGATGTCTTCACATCCTCACATGGTGCTTGCACTTACTCCATCAGGCAGGTGTCACCTCATGTGCACCCTAACAGTGCCTTCAGCTGTTTTACTACTTTTCCTTGTTCTGTCAGGAATGCCCATGCTTGACAAAAAGCCACAAGCCAAGGAGGAATTGAGACACTTCCTCTCTCTGTGTTGTCCCTCAGCTTCGTACCTCCAGCCAACCACATTTTTTCTCTATCTTCTTTTCCGGTTTAACTTTAGAAAACTCCTTTGAGGCTCAAGGGAGAGGGGGACTCACCTGTGATGCTAAAACCTGAGCTAAGAGCTTTGCATGTGTGCCCTTTATGTGGAGGGCACTTTGCAGAGCTCACAGCCACCCTCGTCTCTTAGGTGACCTCCCATTCCCACAGGAACCGACAGAGGAGACATGCTGTAGCCCCACTTCGGAGGCCGGGAGCGTGTGAGGCCTGCCTCTGTGATGGCTGGGGCGCAGGGCCTGCCTGGCCTGTGCTTTCTGTCCTGGCGCTTGTTCCTGGTGTTTGTTCGGCCAAGCGCTTCTTCCTCGTTGGTTAGAACCAGGTCACAGGTACATGGAGTCCAGTCCTTTCCTCTGCCTTGGAGGGAGATTTTAACAGAAGTTCCTCCTCTCTGGCCTCCTGACCAGCAGATCACCTCCAGTAAATACCAGCTTCCATCTCCGAAACGTTCAGAGACCACAGCGGCACTCACTTCCTGGCCTTCCAGCCTCCCAGCAGGACAAGGCACCCCCTCATATCTCTTTGTACTTCTATCACAATATCTAAATAATTTGTTTGGTTTCCTTACTGAGTGAGCACAGTGACACTGACTCCGAGTTTGAAAGACTGTGTCACTTGTTAACAAAAAAAATAAAATATCACTGTGAATTGAGAAAGATTTTGGTAGTTGCTTGTTACTGCTGTGACTCTCTAAGTTGAGGTGGAGAGGCCAAGGTGGGAGGGAAAGTATTGGGTTGGCCAAAAAGTCTGTTACGTTTTTCTGTAAAGTAAAAGACACATTTTTCATTTTCACAAATAACTTTATTGATTTGGATATTTTGAGTATGTTGGCTGTCTCTCGCTATTGGCAGCCAGTGGGTAGAGGCCAGAAGTGCTGATAAACATCTTCCAGTGTGTGAGACAGCCCCAAAGCAAAGAATTATTTGCCCAAAATGTGAATAGTCCAAGAGACTTTGCAAACCATGTTTGACATGTTCAATCATTCACAGCACCTTCTCCATACACTGCACAAATCTTTTTTTGCATTTCCGTAACATTTTTACCTTTCTTGAAATAATGAAGCATAATTCGCTGAAAATGTTGCATCTTTTCTATCTTCAATAGTAAAACGGCTGCACAAAAATTCACCAATTTTGATAAGATTTCTTTAAAATGCATGCTGGTATGACAGTGTCATGATACAACCTAACAAAATTGTTTCTAATGAAGTTAAAGACAACTAACTTCATGAAGCTAAAGATAAGTTAGAGCCAACTTATGGAAACAACATAATGGACTTTTAACGAATTTGGCCAACCCAATAGTTCATGAGGTGAGCGGAGCTGTGGTGGGAGAGGTCACTGCCAGGGAGGCCAAGGACCTGCCACTCCCAGCCCTGGCTGCCCCAGGTGCTTCTTCAGCTTCAAATTCTTCTCTTTGCTGCAGCATGTAGAATAAGCTAGGTGGGATTGGACTGGTAAAAATATATCAACTCAAAAAACACGGGAAAAGATCATTTTAACCCTAACTTACAGCACTCCCTTGTTCCAGAAAAGACTCACCTCTCAGTGGACATGCAGACGGTTTGAGGTGTTGGAAGAAGTAGAAACTCCAGATAAATTAACAGATTTCTGTTCCTGAAAATTAACCCTTGTCAGGTTTGCTTGACATGTTTGAAGAACACAGTCCAGAGAACATTTTTTTCTTTTTAATCGGAAAAGCCTGATGATTTCTTCAGACATATTGCAAGCTGGTGAGAAACATTTACATGTTCAACGGTATACAACTCCACAGTTCTAAGTTATTCCCAACAAGGGCTAAGCAGAATTTAATAGTAATTTCAACCAGTGTTTTAGCTTTTTGTCTTCACAGTATATTTTTTAATTTTATCCACTAAACATTCAGAACTCAAGTTATATGTTGGACCCTAAATATCTTAAAAGCCTTTTTTAAACAATTTTCTGTTCATCTGAAGTGGGCTGTCAAACCCATTGCCTGGAGTTTTATTTTTATCCTTCAGATTTTTTGGAGTGTTTGTTTAAATTTTTGTGACTTTGTTTTTAGTATCAAGAGAGAACATCTCCACAGATTATTTGCACAATTAATTTGTTGAGCCACGGGGAGATGCAAGGTTAGGAGAATGAGAGGAAGATACCTGAGGGCAGGAGCTGTACATGAAGTAAAAGAAGAAAACCTTGAGAGGCTTGGTAGGCTTCTGGCTGGAAAGGCAGATCACAGGGAGGGGACAAGGTTAGAATAGCCTAAATAGGGCTGAAACAAGTTTGGCACAAATAAAGGGGATGTTAATGTTTCTTTATTGGTGAGTTCACATCTGCAGCCAGAAGCATCAGCTCTTGGGGAATAAGATCCAGACTGTCCTCGTGGCCACAGAGCATCATTCATGTGCCCATTCATCAGCTTTACAGTGAGCAAAACAGATCCCTGCTTCACAGAGCTGGCATGCTGTAAAGAAAACTAAAGCAGGTCATGAGTGGAGTGTTGAGGGTAAAAGGAGTTCTGCTTTGGAGATCATGTTCAGGAAAGACTCTTTGAGGAAGTGGGCTTTGTATGGGCACTCAAATTGAGGAATAGAGTCATACATGTACCTGGATGAGGAGCATTGTAGGCAGAGAAAGTGGCATGTGCAAAGGCCCTGTGTTAGAGTCCCTCTTTTTGTAAGTTGTAAAACTGACACCACGGGTGAGCTGGAATCAGACACTAACAGGACCCCAGGATTTACTCCACAAAATTAAAGACATGACCAAAGCCACGTGGCTCAATGGGAACTTCCATATCTGGAAGGAAAGAATATAAAATCATAGTCCATGGGGCAGTGCCAGGTCAAAGCCTGTAAGGGTTACCAAGGCCAAGGGCAGGGCTGGAGAGGCTCTGCTGGTGTAGGCCCTGTACTCTGAGCCCCACAAGCACCCATCTTAACGTGGATTCGAGCAAATGAAAAAGCAAGCAAATAGAGGTAGAGCAGGGAGTGGGGGACAAAGGAATGTGTTGTCGGAAAGGATGGCATGCCCTTTCCAGGTGACAGTTTCTATCCCCATATGTGCTCACTGAGGGTTTATGAAGAGTCTGCTGTGTGTGGTCCTATCTAGAAGAGGAAGAATTAAACAGAAATGTAATGTCATCACCTCTGGTTTTCCCCAGGAGCTTGTGCGTCAGCGAGGAGTCTTAGAACGCACAGAAAAGATGGTGGACAAAATGGATCAAGATTTGAAGATCAGCCAGAAGCACATTAACAGCATTAAAAGTGTGTTTGGGGGGTTTGTCAATTACTTCAAATCTAAACCAGCAGAGACCCCACCTGAACAGAATGGCACCCTCACCCCCCAGCCCAACAGCAGGTGAGTGGGTCTTCAGCTGTTCTGATGTGAAATAGAAGAAAGTGGGGTTTAGTGCAAATGGCCAAGACTCTCAGGCCACTTCTAGTGTCTTCAAGGGATCCGGGAACCTTGGAATTTTCTCATTGGGAAGGATTCCTCTTCAAACAGTTTGAAACAAGAAACATTTCCCCAGCACTCCTGATTACCTTCATTTGATTGACATCTGGTCTGCAAATTTGGCGTCAGTTGGGTCTCCAGTAAATTACTGCTCCAGTACTTGTGACCCCAGTAATTGGAAAGAGAGACTATTCTCTTCAGAAAGCTTCATCAGTACAAATGTGACTCACCTCACCAAAATTTTGCTTGGGAAAGTCTTTAGAGTGAACTTTTCCATATTTAATCCAAGTTGCTAATTGATTTTCATTTTAAATTAGATATTATTATCCTGAATCTTTTGACTAGAGTATAATGAAATCAAACATGTGATTTTGTCAGGCATTTAAATGTCACATGTTTAAAAGATAAAAGAGTTGGGGGATATAAGGGGAGGTGGTAGTGGGAAAAATACAATAAAATAAACAAAAGGTAAAGATGGAATTTCTGCTGAAATAGATTACTACTATTCATATCTCAGATCATTGTCTATTTTATATTATGAAAACGATGCAGCCCTGGCTGGTGTAGCTCAGTGGATTGAGCGTGGGCTGCGAACCAAAGCATCACTGGTTCGATTCCCAGTCAGGGCACATGCCTGGGTTGCAGGCCACGGCCTCCAGCAACCGCACATTGATGTTTCTCTCTCTCTCTCTTTCTCCCTCCCTTCCCTCTCTAAAAATAAATAAATACAATCTTTAAAAAAAAAAACAAAAAAACGATGCAGCCACATTGCAGAAAATCTGCCCCTTACCTACCATAACACAAAAACTTATAATTAAGTTTTCCTTCTTACTCAGTGATTTCATAGTTGTATCGTGTCAGAGTATTCATTTGGTTTTGTAGTCTGCTTCCATTTAACTCAGAAAAATGTTTGACGTAATGTTGTTACGCAGGTTCCATAGCTGTCTCTCACTGTGTGTGTCCCTCTCTTTTACTTCTGCACTACAGAGCTATTTTTTAAGAGGTTGGTTTTTTTTTTTTTTAAATGCGTAACCATCAAGCAAAGAGTCAGTGACTATTTACCTACGTATATACCTGTGTGGCCATCACCCAGATCAGGAAGTAGGGTGCGGTGGGGAAGAAATTAGGAAACTATTTTCAGCTCACAGTGGGTCTGGGGAGAAACAGGTGTGGGCAGAAGAGCCAGTGGTGGCAGCAGAAAGAGCAGGCGGGTGAGGTTGGTGGTGAGAGGTCCGGGGCTGTTTTCTGTGGATGCACTGGCTGAGGTTATGGGGCGTTTTGGCTCAGCCATAATGTCCATTCATCTCCAACTTTGCAACTGGACCCTAGTTTCAAATACCTTGTCACTCTGCTCCCCCAACTGGAGCAGTTTTGTTTTGTTTTTTTCAACGTGCAAATAAGAAAAATGATATGTGTCCTCTTTTTTGGCTACCTTTAATTACCACAGGAAGTGTGGATATCTGTTCACTTTGGATTGAGACATCCATGTCACGTGATCTCAGCAAAAGAGCAAACCCTTGGAGGAGGGGAAAGCTGACAAGTTTGTAATCAGCACTGCTCTGTGTCGTGCATACCTCTTCCCAAGGGCTTCTTCTTGGGGCTCATAGTATAAAAGCCTTTAAGGTTCTGGGTCTCCCAGGGTAACTACCTTTTTTTGGAGCATTTAAAAACTGGAGGCCTTCCCAACAAAGGTGTTCCAGTAGGGAGGCAACCAGAGTTATTTCAGAGAGGAAGGTTTCTTGGTTCTCGGTTCCCGCACATCAGGTACCCCATGTGATCTTTGCCCATAGATCCGCCCCAGTCAATGGTAGAGTTCTTGCCATCACTTAGTAAATGCAGGAAAGCAAAACTTTTACACGAAGCAAGTTGCTTTTGTCCAAATGCATGGAAGCAGGTCTGTGCAGCTTTGTAGAGAGGCTGCTCTGGTAGCTTTGTGTGTGTTCCTTTCTTCATGGGTCCTGAGCACGCATACTTTGCAGGCTCATGCTTTTGGCTGGGAGACAGAGCTGTAGGAGCAAGGTCCATCTTCTTTCGAAGGTATGGGGAGGCAGATAGTAAACAGATGCAGTGGAGGAGCAGAAGAGGGGAACGTCGCCCTGGGTACTCAAGATCCAACCTTTTGCTTGGAGTTGAGGTTTTGTGGAAGTCTCCCAGTTGAAGAGGGAGTTAAGGGACAGACCCATGGCAGTCAGGACACTAGAAAAGCCAGGGCAAGGGAGGACATGACTGTTTCTAGAACAGGAGCCCCCCGGGTTCTTAACATTGAGGCATGGCCTGTGGTGATATGGCCTCTGAGCTCCTAATCCCTAAATTTGCAAAAATCAGTACACTGTATTATATAATTGCTTCTACAAAATGCAGTAAAATTTTTGTGATCCTGGTAAAACCTTCAGTCTATAAATGACAATTACAGGGGTAAGTTTCTCCTAATCAAATTTCTATCAAGTCATGTGTTTCCTGTGTACTTCCTTATTGCACAAATCCTTGGGCTTTCTCTGAAGGTTTGTCTCTTGGTAAGCCATCGTCCTTGGTGACAGAGCTTCATAAGCTGTTTGTTCCATTTAAAGCTCATGGGGGATCCATTCACATCATAGATTTTACCACCACTAAACCTAAAACTCTCTAACTTATTCAAGACTTGGTTTCTGACCAAGAGCCACCACTCTCTTAGACTCCTTCCCTTTCTTATCACTTCTGTCACTATCCCCAGAATTGGCTTTCTTGGGGGAGCCCTTTCATAAGAGTGCACTGAAAAATAGTCAGCTCTGAGGTGTGCAGGCTGGATGGTGGCGAGGTAGACTCTGAAACCACACATCTCCCTCCTACACCCAGCCTGGCAGTGTCTGGGGCTCATCTGCATACTCGGAGAAACCAGCTGTGTGTACTAGACCTTAAGTCACTGCTGCTGAGTAACGACAACCTCAGGTTTCAGAAGGTTCAGCTCTATTCTACATGTCAGTGGAACACTGGGGGCTTGTAAAACCGTTAGCCTGACAAGAGTCCCAATGGTGGGGAGCCTCTAAAAAACTTTAGCTGGAGACGTACATGACAGGATTGTGTTAGAAAGATGCCTGGCATTTGGGGGTATGGATTGGAAAGGCAGAGAACTTAAGGGCAAAGAGAGGCGGAGCAGAAGGAGGGGCCAGGTTTCTGGGGTACATGGGAGATCAAGAGGACTTTTGTTTGTATGGTGGGTAGAGGAGGAGGGCCTTTTGGAGACTGTCTGTGGCTCCCAGCCTGGCTGATGAAGTGGCCAGGCTGCTGGTCAGCAGAGGTGGAGAAGCACAGGCTATGCAGGAGGCCCAGCTTCAGAGACACGTGCCACACCTCTGGGGGTTCAGTGGGCTGCTGGGTGCAGTGTGAGTGTCACTGATTTGCCAGGAGAAGTCACTGTCTACAGCTGGAGCTGGCAAGCTAGGCTTCATGCACCAGGAAGCAAAATCAAAGATATTTTGTAGAGACCTGTATAGTAGAGAAAAAAAAATTTTTATGGATAAAAGTCAAAATAATAATTGAGGAAAATAATAATTGAGTACAATTTTTTTTTGTAATGTAAGTCTACCAATGAGAAGGCTGAAATTCTTAATTCAGGTTCAAAGGTAATGTTCCCTATCATTTAATTAAATGACTGCCAGTGGACATCTGTAAAGGCCAGTCTGTGCTTGTGGCTGTATAAAAGCAGCTGGTGGGCTGGATATGGCCCGCAGGTCAAAAGTTTGCTGAATCCCATTTTAAAGTACCCAGTTGGTGGTTTTGCATGCTTCTCTTCCACCTGGGGCTAGGGTCCTTATCTTCCTGAAGGAGGGCCACCTAACCAGATGCTTCGCTTCTAAAGCAGGTGTCTCAGAAGCTTGCTGCATGGGCAGCGGGGCTTTCAAGATGTGCTGATAGAATCTCTTCTTCAGTCAGGGAAGGCATTTGATTTTCTCACACAGGATTACTTGAAAAGACTGTACTGTCATAAGTGTTTTTTTCTTTATAAAAGTTTCCTTTTTTTCTTAACTTTTATCAAAAGATTGAAAGACGCTATAAGTACAAGTAAAGAACAGGAGGCACAGTACCAGGCCAGCCACCCAAACCTCAGGAAGCTGAATGATTCAGGTTAGTGGGGACCTGCGCTCCCTTCTACATTTGGGTTTTATGGAGAGACCTCTGGATTTGGTATTGGCCCTGAGTGGATGGGGTGGGGGGCGGGCAGCAGGGACCTCAGCTGCTGTCATCCCACATGCTGGGTGAGGGGTCTGAGGGACCCAGTGCCGCTCTCAGGCAGCTGGAGGTGTCCACTGCTTAGGAGGGTGAAATAACACAGTGGGAGCCTGCTTCCCGTCGAGAAGGAGCCTGAGCTGTAGTTCTGAAAAACCAGCTGGAGAACCCCTAGGTAAGTAGAATAATGCCCCCCCAAAGATGTCCCCAGACCCTATGTAAATAGGTTATATGGCAAAAGGGGAAATAAGATTGCAGAAGGAATTATACCATATTTTTAGGACTATAAGACGCACCCCCCCCCCCATTTGGGAGGAATAATGGTTGTTAATGCTGCTGTTGAGTTCTGTTTACATTTACAATGGTGAAATATTATGTTATTTATGTTATGAAATATTTTACATTTTTTGCTTCAAAAAGTTTTTTCCTATTTTCCTCCTCTAAAACCTAGATGTGTCTTATGGTCCGAGGTGGGGAGATTATCCTGGGTTATCCAGTTGGACCCAGTATAATCACAAAGGTCCTTTCTAAGTGGAAAGGGTAGCAGAAGTGGGAGTGTCATAATGCAAGATTGAAGATGCTGTGCTGCTGGCTTTGAAGGTGAAGGAAGGGGCCATTACTAAGGAATGCAGGTGACCGCCAGAAGCTAGAACATGCTGGGAATTGGATTCTCCCCAAAGCCTCCAGAAGGAATACAACCCTGTTGACACCTTGATCTTAGCCCAGTGAGACCCATGTTGGACTTCTGACCTCCAGAACTTAAGGATAAATTTGTTACAGCAGCAGTAGGAGACTAATACAGCCCCAAAGCCTGAGTCGGGGGGAAAAGCAGCAGCATGGAAAAGGTGTGCAAGATAGAATGCTGTGTGTGGAATCATCCCATTAATATCACACGACAGGCCCAGAAATATCCCTTACCTGAAACGGAATTTAGGCCTTCCGGGGGCTTCTGTAGACCCCTAGAAAGCCAGGCACGTTGGAGAGACTCCAGAAACCAAATGCTTTCTATGCTGCCTTCAAAGAAAGCAGGACACACCCTGGAAGCACCAGAATCCACCACTGTCATAGTTGACACAACTGAGGAGAGGCCTGATGGAGAAAGAGCCAGGGGCCAGGAAAGACAGATCAACACAGTTCAATCTGGAAAGGCAAGAAACCACAGGAGGAAATGAGAAAGAACTAAAATAAACCCAGGAAAAAATCGAGCTCTTTGTGCCCTGAAGTGGAGCAGGAGCCCTACACGCAAACAACATGATTTCAAGGAATTAAAGGGAGTTTTTATTCGTGTGGTGTGTATTAAGAGACTTAAAAAGTGACACTGTGTTTGTAGAATGCTTCAGTGGGTTCTTCTATAGGGAATACACTGAGTGTGAAGGGGATGTTTCCCCCAAAGACGTAAACTGGGATGACAGACAGGCTTTTCTGTACATTTAAAAACTGAAGTTCAAGGCAAATTTACTTCTAGAGATGAATGCACATTATTTAACATTTCTTTTTTTCCCCTTATTTGTTTTGTTTCAGGTGAAAAGACAATATAGAAATAAATTTCAAAAGGAAAAAAATTACTCATCATCCAATTTCTATAACAGTAACAATTCACTTTTAAACCTTGTCTTTTTGACCTTGCCTGTGAGCCTGTGTGGTTGTGCTTCGTTGCATTTCCACTGCCGTATTATTATTCGTGTGAATCTGTGTCTCCTGAGCTTCTGTGCCAGTATCTGACCAGGCCAGCCGTAGGTTGAGGGTCTCTGATCTCCAAAGGGCTGCCCTGAAGAAGCACCTCTCCCTCCCCCACAGGCCCGCCCACTGCTCTTGCTCCTGCATGTTGTCCGCTGGCACGCTATGTCTTCAGATGGCCTCTGAACCAACCACTTTATTCCTCCCACCTGTTTTCCAGATTGAGATTAGTTTGATGAAGCAACATTTCTAGGGATACCAGTCAGTGGTTCTCATGTTTCTTTCTAAATTCAGACTCCATCCCTGAAGGGGCCGTGTCTGCTGTGAGTGCCGAGGCTTACCCAAAGAACCCACACCTTCGAGCCTATCACCAGAAGATTGACAGTAATCTAGGTAAGATTGGAAGATGCTCCAGCCTTCTCAGGTCCCTTATTTGAGACACTTGTCTTCCAGGTAGTTCGTGTCGAGCCAGCCAGTGCACTAGTAGGTACCCAGGTTTTCAGGACTAAAACCTGGCGTCTACCTCTCCCTGGTCACATGTCAGATCCCATACAAGTTGTGTCCGTCTCACCCCTCACTCTCTGGAGTCTATTCACATCATTTCATTTTCACCTCTTAATCATGACATCAGCAGGGGCCAGGAGTCCCTGAGGGGTCACACAATGCAGCCTGGCCACTGCTCACTTCATTCTTACTGTTTGGCATACACAGCCCCATTTCCTCCTCTGTCCCCACTAGTTTTTGCAGCCAGAAGTTATGAGGACTTACCTTCCTGGCACTGGAACCTTGGGCTGGGGGCCTGGTATGGGACTGGGACCCCTCACTCCCAAGAAACTCCTCTCAAATTTTTATCCACCACATGCAGATGTGGGACCAGCCCATTCTGCATCTCTGCCCCACCAGAGTAGATGGATGTGGTTTCTTTAATTCCATAGTTGTCAGATTTCTATTCAGCTAGATTTCTGATGGTTGTATGTGATGGTGGTTCTATAATTTAGTTGTAATTTTGGTGTGTTTATGCAAGGAGGTGAGCTGTGTTTATCTATGCCACCATCTCAAATGGAAGTCTACAGTCTTCCTTTTAAGCACTTAAACCTTGACAAAAATAAGACATTTATTTTAGAGAATAGACATCAGCGAGAATAAATAAAAGAACTGTAATTCCACCACCCACAACTCAGCACTGCATTTCTCGGAGTAAATGTCATCACTACACCTGCTTGACCACAGGGGAGAGGGCCCATCTCAGCATCTCCATGCCCTGGCAGGTTCCTCACCAAACTTTACCTGCCCTTTGCCCTGAGAGCCCAGACAGCCACCTGATGCTTCTGTCCTCTGGACTCTGCCCTGGAGCCAAAGACCTCAGAAGGTGCATCTGTGGGATCTGACTTATGTCAGAGAAACAAAAGGACTTGAAAGCCATCAGTCCTCCCTACCAAAGGTTTTCCTGGAGACAGGCTTAGGGAAGGTACAGAATTCAATATGTCCAACTCACCTTTATAGGTTGAGGATATAGGGTTGGAATGAGGACTTGCAGCCTGGTGTGGAGGAAGGCTGGGGTGGAACAGGGAGACTTCGGAGCTTGGCCACCAGGCCCTGCTGATACTAGCCATGTAGGCTGTCCTAGCAGGTTAGCTCTTCCCTTCATACCACACCCTCCCTCTGTCTCGGGGACTCCTTTGCCTGGTGGCTTTACTTTATCACACTTTTTATCTCAGGGTAGCTATCTGCCTGTTCTTTGCTGTTCCAGCTGCCAACAAGCTTCCTGATGCTAGTGACCTCACAGGTTTTACTTTTCCTGGTCATGGGTTCCAAGAAACTCAAGAAGCACAAGGCTGAAGACTTTTTAAAAAAACTGTTCCAGCTTAGATTTGTGGTAACAGTGCCAGTATTTATAGATTCTGGCCTTTTTTCACTTAGTGTTTAATCTGTAATTTAGCAGCTAGAAGGTTTACGAAGCACCACCTCTTCTGTCCTCTCTGGCTCTTTCCTGTCCTGCTGTTCTCAGTGAAAGGGTGGAATGCAGCTCTGGGCACGCCCCATTTGTGCCCCCCATTTGCATTCCCCATGTGCAGGTGTGTATCTGCACACACACGGTTATGAAGCCTGAGGAGAAGGCTTTATCTCTCGTCCAGACAAAATTGAGTCAAGACTCATTTCTGAGGTTAGCTCAGCCCCATCAGGGGACTCCTCGTGCCTCTTTATGTCATCTGTGCCACGCAAGCCCTTCACATACTCCTAAGGCTGGCCATGACCTTATAGACATTATCCCTCTTCAAAACAAATGTGAGATTGATTTTTGCAACTTTTTGAAACAGAATGAAAATATTTGTTACCAATAGTGGAACAAAATAATGAGGGAAATTGAATGAGCTCACAAGGGGAGCTCATTGTCTCAGGCAGTTCTGGGGCGTTTCTCACAGTGGGCTCACCTCAACTGTAGTCATAGTCCTGGGCAAGGCCAGAATTTGTACTCAGGCCCAGTGGAATTAGCCTGGATTTCCCCCATACTACCCTTCCCCTGGGCGGAAGTGGGCTCTTGTGGTTGAACTTGAATTTCAATAATAATGATGTAACAACCTAGCACAAAAGCTGAACCTTTGCCAAAAGCAGTGTACTCCAGTTACCTTGGGCTCAGCCATGTGGCGTCTCTGAAGGGACTCAGCACCTTCAGCACTTTGGACATGGGGATACCGGGCTGCAGGAATCTGTACCCAGCTCGTTCAGAGGCTGCTATCTTCTTTCTGACCACAAAGCACGGGAAGGAAATGGTGCCAGGCCAGTTCTGGGAGGTGCATGCTAACTGTTGTACCCTAGAATGTTGGCAGCATCGATGTGTTTGTGGATCCGGGAAATGGAAGCAATGAGTAAATGAATGTGGGAAAGTGTGAATTTTCATAACATAAGTAAAGGAACCTCACAGCATCTGGGTCCAGTGGGAACATCTGTAGTTCATGTGTTTTCTGGTAGAGCATACCAGGTAGCAGGGCAGTGATAGACCCCCATCCCCTTCTCCTGCCTCTTGCTGAGGGGACCATCAGGGTGCAGCCTTCTACAAGGGGCAGTGCTTCCCAGGTCAGTCTCTCAGATGTATTTCCAAACAGAGATCTTCATGTTTTTAACTCTGGATCTGATTTTGATCTAGCTTTAGGGAGCTAGAGACGGGAGGAAGGAAAGCAGGCACTACCCACTGACAGGAGGTTTTTGCTGAAGAGCAAGCCAGTGAGTCTGGCTGTTAACAACCGGTGTACCTCTACCAGGTACTCATCATGGGGTCTAGGAAGGAAACTTGTTTCTAGGCCCCTCTGTGCTCTTTTCCATGGGTACTGATCTTGGTTTTTGCAGCAACCTACGAAAAGATTGAAAGGCCACTGAAAAATTATGTAGATCTATATGCACTTTATAAAACATGGGAAGGACAAAACACCATTGTATTAAGAGTGTTTATCTTACATGGTCGGTCTCAAGAGAAGTGGTTTTTACATTAAGAACATACTACTTTTGCCCTGACTACTGTGGCTCAGTTGCTTGGAGTGTCATCCTGTAACAGAAAGGTTGTGGGTTCGATTCCTGGTCAGGGCACGTAGCTAGGTTGCAGGTTCAATCTCCAGTCTGGATGTGTATGAGAGTTAACCGATCGATGCCTCTCTCTCGCACTGATGTTCCTCCCTCTCTGTCTAAAAGCAATGAAGAAAATGTCCTCTGGTGAGGATTAAAAAAAGAACATTACTTTTTATTGAGTAAGCAGATTTTCTTTTCACTTGCACATATTTTGGAAAATGTAACCAAAGCCCTGGAGGTTAGCCTGTTATGTGAGGAAGAGGACTTCATAATCTAAATGTCACTGAACACCTGGGAGGGAACAAGAAGCTGTTCCCAATGCTGTCACTGTGTGCTTAGGCCTGCATGTCCTTTCCCTCTCCCACAGATGAGCTGTCCATGGGACTGGGCCGGCTGAAGAACATAGCCCTGGGGATGCAGACGGAAATTGAGGAGCAAGATGACATTATTGACCGCCTCACAACCAAAGTGGACAAGTTAGATGTCAATATAAAAAGCACAGAAAAAAAAGTTCGACAACTTTAAAGACAGTGAAGGATTTCCACTCTATTATGATGAAAAGATTTGAAAGATCTTTTAACTCCTAAGAAATTTCATTCATTATTTTAGTATGTAATTTAACATGTGTTTGCAAATGTTAGAGTTGGTCTTAAGAGATTTTGTCATAGGAAGTGTGCGTCCCACTTTTAATGAGAGCCAGCACCTCGCTCCTTTCTTTGAATGCTTAGAGTTTTAGCCTGAGCACAGTCTCCTTGCCTCAAATATCTTGAACCTTTGATTATTACCATGCTGGAATGAGAAGGAAAAGTTGCAGTTCTTACTTTAATGAGCATATGGAAAGACGTGGGTAGAATTTCAGTCTGTTTGTTATATAACTCATTCCTAGGCCTTACCTTCATCAGAGTGCTTCAGCACGCTGTGAGCCCATTGTTGGTGCAGGAGGGTCCTTCCTCCCCACACCTTTATTTAGCAGTCATCATCCCTCTCCCAGTGCCCCACACACATGCATGCACACTATGAGCACATAATTCTCCTAACCTCCTGGAAAAGCATCAGTTTGAGGTTCATTAATGGAATGGGTGAGCATTCTTTGCTGTTTCATTGACAGATGTCACCTTTTCCCCTCCTGGCCTCTATCCTTGGCGTGCAATTTAGTGGAAGGTGTTTAGGCCAGCCCTGCCAGCTGTGACACCTGGAAATATGTAGGGAATTGGGTAAGCCCTTCTTCCCTGTGTGCCCTCCTTCCTGACTCTCTGTTTGTGATTAGGAGCAGATTCTCCACTGGCTCAGTGTTGTGCCTGGCTGACCAACTGGGGGCCCTATGGAGTTAGTGGGAATAGAGCATCACACACACATGGCCAAGCAGTGGCCTTTCTACACTGAGCCCTCCACTCTGAGACTATTCCTGACCAGGCCTCCAGTATTGGGTATGACAGTGTTCACACAGGGCCTAGGTCTCCTGACCAATCCAGGGTTCGTACTCATTCTCCTTGCACATCTTACAAGGTGACTTGACTCAGCACTTGGTTCTCTGCCACCCAGTTTCAGGGCTGGAACTCCACAAATGATGCTGACTTTGTATAGAAGGATTTGGCTACAAGAGAAAGCCCAGACATCGTTTCAACTGGCCCAATTCGTTCTTTCATTTTACAAAAAGAATTACTTAAAAGCATTCATTACAATTGATTTCTGTAATTAAATGGGTTTCTTTGTGTTGGTGCTGCCAACAAAATAATTGAAGCAACAAGGCTCTTGTCTTTTTAAAAAGCAAATTAAAATATTTTGAAAATGGTGAAAGTGAGACTGATTTTAATGAGACAGTTTAGGTCAAAACTTTACAATAACAGTGCCTTTCACCTTGAAACATGGCACTGGCTAAATTTTAAACATATACCCAGCCCAAACTAAAGTTCTCAGGGCTTTCAGCAAAAATGCTGCTCAAAAACCATAAAGCCACAGTACAGAGCAGCCAGTATGTATATTTCCACTCGTTCTAATAGTTTGTTTTTTCCCTAACATCTTCCTCCAGGTAGTAACTGTTTCTGCTCATTATCATCAGGCATACACTTACGGAGATCAGTCATTATACCTTAGACCTAGACTTTTTTTTTTTCCTTCAAATGAAGGTCACCCACTGCCAAACATTCTCTTCTGCAATCTTCCACTTGCCTAATGGGGTTAGTGATTTAACTGACTTGAAGCAAGTAGCACCTTATTTTAAGTACCTTCCCTCTCTTTCTTGTATTGATGAAGCCAATCACCTCACCTCATTTTTTTAACCCATGCATATGGAAGGAAAGTTGTCCTCAGTTTCACAGAAGTTTGTGTTCCTCTGGCATATTAGACAGCCTCATATCTTATTTTGTTCTTCATACCCCCTAGTTCTAAGGCTTCTGCCAAGGGACTGTCTCTAAGCCACATACTGGCCAGCAGCAGCCAGTATGCAGTATTCTTTCTGCTGGATCTTCACCCCTGCTCCCACGCTCACAAAAGACGCGTTGCTGATTCTGCTTTATAAAGCAAAGTTGTTTGCATTTTCAGAGAATGAAGGAATATCTGAGGAGCCTCTAGAATCTTTGCACATGATGGTGATGATCAAAAAGAACTTTCTTTTCTCTAAAGACACTCAGAAGTGCCCAGGTTGGGGCTGGGTGTGGAATGGGCTTTGGTATGACAGACAAGACCAGTGAACTTACCTTTCTTGCCAGATGGGGCCCATAAAGCAGATTTTTATTTCCACCGTTGAGCTGGAAACAAACTGTGCCTTCAAAAAAGTGGTTTTTCTAACTTTAGGTTGGTTATATGTTAAATGTGCTACTAACCTAAGAATAAGTGCATTCCCCTCCAGAGGAAACTATTTCTAACATCAGTGATTTGTAACTTAGCAGTGGGGTTGTCTTTTTTGCGTTCTGTAGGAAAGGAGGCCTGAATTTAACTCAGGTGGCAAGGAAAGAAATACAGAAGTGTATTTTAATTTCTCTAACTTCTTTCTATGAATATGTAATTTTAAGTGTACACTACACCAATTTAGTAAAAATCTTATACTTTGCCTCTATAAGCCTTTTCTGAAGAATTTTTAAAGTTAGCGATGTTGTTGAGCATCTTCAGCTCTGATGGATGAAATGTCTTATGTACACAATCATGATTTAGTCATTGAAAGTGCTCGTGGGAAGGTGGGCTTTTTGTTCAGTCTGTATCAGAACAGCTCTTATGTTCCATGCCTTCAACTTAACAACAGCCATATTCCATGAAATAAAATGTGAAGTTTTTAAATCAGCTTCTGTCTTCTACATAGTTATTTTCAAAGAGTTGGTGGAGGGGAATCCTCTTTGTTGAGTCATCCTGCATATGGCCTGCCCTGCCACATTTAACTCCCTGCCACATTTAGCCTATGTACAAGCTTCCTTCTTGAAATCCTCATCTCAGCCGTCAGAGTGCTTTCTGGTTCTGTCTCCTACCTCAACGCCCCCTACACAGAACGGGCCAGAGTGTAAATGTTTAGGCTCACAGGCCAAACCGTCCATCACAACTACTCCACAACTGTAGCACAAAAGCAGCCAAAGATGATATAAGTGGCCGTGTTCCAATAAAACATGGATTCTGAACTTTTAGCCTGATATAATTTTTACATGCCACAAAATACTTTTTGTGATTTTTCTAATCTTCACCCAAGGATATGCTCATTGATTTTTGAGAGAGGAGAAGGGAGGGAAACACCGACATAAGAGAAACATGATCGGTTGCATCTGGTACACATCCCTGTAGGGATCAAACCAAAATTTAGGTATGTGCCTTGACCAGTGGTCAAACCTGCAACATTTTGCTGAATGGGATGATGCTCCAACACACTGAGCTACCTAGGCAGGGCAGGTCTGTGAATTTTTGCTGGAATTAGAAGCTGAAGGTCCTGACTTGCCCTACTATACAGCATTTTGATGGCTTACCAATGGTAAAGTTTTATTGTTATTTTTTTCACCTCAGAGCCAAGACAGATTTTTCAGAACAGAACCATTCTAAACCATTACTACTGAATACTTAATGGCCTTGGAAATTAGCTTTTGCTATATAATTGATAAGTTTTTTTTAAAGGTTTTATTTATTTTTAGAGAGAGGAGGGAGAAAGAGAGAAATAATATGTGGTTGCCTCTCACATGGCCCCCACTGGGGACCCAGCTCATAACCCAGACATGTGCCCTCACTGGGAATTGAACCAGGACCCTTTGGTTTGCACTTAGCTACACCAGCCAGGGCTAATTGATAATGTTTTTTAATTCAACCTAAAGTTAAAGTGCTTATATGTGAAATGCATACTGCAGAAAAGTCATTTGAACAATAACTAATGTTCTGAAGCACGAGTAACATTACACTGCTTTATACACTCCCATGCTGTCAGAAGTTTAAACAAAAGCAAGATCTTTTGTTTAAAAAGATCAAATTTGCGACACATACATTTTCTGAGCTCAAACTACAGTTCCAGAAGCATTTTCAGATCTTGATGGCAAGTGAAATGGAACTTTTCATATTTCAAAATCCACTTAATTGTGCAATTGAGGAACTTTCGTCTAACCTTCAATTGAAGATAATTAATTTGCAATGTAACAAGTTAAAAGGCTTTTTCCAGATTTATGTACCTGTGTCCAGATCAATAAAGCCGAGATAGAGAGGCTTGAGTGGCATTTCCCAGATTGTTAGGTCCTTTGCTATGTATTTTTTAAAAATTTGATTTAGAGAGAAAGAAACTGATTTGTTTCTTGCATGTGTCAACTAGGGATAGTGCCCGCAACCTTGGTGTATCCAGACGAGGCTTCAACCCACTGTACCACCCGGCCAGGGCCTGGACCGGCTTGTGTATCCAGTTCCTGGGGTGGCGCTACCAATAATCTGGCACCAGTAGCCGGGAGGTTTTTCTCGTCAGTCATTTGTTCAACAAATATTTGAGCATCAACTCAGGGCCATGCATCGTGCTAAGCCCAGAGGTGAACAAGACAGACAAGGTCCGCACTTCCTTAAAATGTACATTCTAGACGGGGGTTAGGGAACAGAAAGGCTAGGAGGGCACGGCTGGAGCCGGCTAAACTAGAGGGGAATGAAAGACTAACGGAGTAGGCTGAGCCCAAAGAAGGGACGGCCACGCCCCAGAAGCGTCCGTGCTTTATTCAGCGCCAGGGACGACCACACTGTTTCCTAGACCACTTAATCCTGTCAGTCCAACCTTCTTACCCTCAACTTGTGCCTGTTGGGTCACTTGGCCACTCCGGGTCGCTCAGCCAACCAGGACACCTCGGGTCAGGGTCACCTAGTCCCTATCAGCTGGCCGCCTCAGCTCCACGGTCATCTCCTTCCTAAGCCACCTCAACCCATCCAGGACTGTCCCCTCGGCTGGCCAGATCACCCCAGTACCACGCCTCCCTGGCCAGTGATTCGGCCTGCACGTTACGCTTTGTTCCCAGAGAAGGTTTTCGAAATGCCGCTCCCTCTCGGCTCCAGCTGTTTTCCTACCATTCGGGAGCGGCAGCGCCCCCGGCGGCGTACAAAGGGCCAAGAAGGGAGTGCCCGCTGCCTCCGACTCCTCCGCCTCCTCCCGGAACGCGGGAGCGGGAGCGAGGGGCGCAAGCCCGAACCGTCACGACCGCGCTCCTGATTGGCTGTGTCGCAGGACGTCAGGGGAGGGCCCTGACTGCCTCAGGGAGCCGGGGCCCGCGCGTGCGCATTCCGAGCGCGCTGAGCGGAGGGGGAGGTGGCCGGCTGCTTCTCCCGCGTCCGCCATTTTGTTGCTGTGGCTCTTGGGAACCGGCTAGGCAAAACCGCCCTGGAGGCGCGACGTTCCTTGGAGTTTGGTACTTGGTGTAGCAGCTGGGGTCGTGCAGAGCCGTAGGGGCGCGGAGCCGGTGCGCTTCAGGCCAGGAGTGACTGGAGGGAGGCACTCCCGGTACGCGGGGCAGCCCGAGAACCCTGGGGCGGCCTCCGCTGCGGTTCGGCTTCGCCCGCCGCGACCTCGGGCTCTGCCCCGCGTTCCCTGAGCCGGCTCCTTCCGTGAGGCGGCCCCGGAGGAGGCGAGCTAAAGTGGAGGATGCTGTGGGGTCGGAGCCGAGAGGAAGGTGCTGGCTCGGCTCTCTAAGCACGCCTCGAAGTGTGCCGAGAGGCCCTTCGGCCCCGAAGCCGTCTGCCGGGAATAGGTGTCCAGAGCAGGCGAGAGCAGCCGCCGCCCCGACCCGCCCCACAGCCTCGGCCCGACACCATGTCCTCCGCCAGGTTCGATTCCTCTGATCGCTCCTCTTGGTACATGGGGCCAGTGTCTCGCCAGGAGGCGCAGACCCGGCTCCAGGGCCAGCGCCACGGAATGTTTTTAGTCCGCGACTCCTCCACCTGCCCCGGGGACTATGTGCTGTCGGTGTCCGAGAATTCGCGGGTCTCCCACTACATCATCAACTCGCTGCCCAACCGCCGTTTTAAGATTGGGGACCAGGAGTTTGACCACTTGCCGGCCCTGCTGGAGTTCTACAAGATTCACTACCTGGACACCACCACTCTAATCGAGCCCGCACCCAGGTACGCGAGCGCCCGCGGTCTCGGGGCGTGCTACCCACCCGACCCCAGAGGAGAGGGTTGACAATGGCCGAGTTGGTGCATGGGGTCGATCCAAGAGTGTGTGGGTACGGGTGATTGAACTCATTTCCTCCTAGTGTAAACCAAATTACTTTCCAGAAAGCATTCCAAATGGAAGGCTAGTGTCAGGATCTGGGTCACTGTGGAGAGGGGATGCGTTTTGACGGCGGTTGCATAGTTAAAATGTACGTGTTTTGGTTTTTTGTTTTTTGGGTTTTTTTTTTGCCTTTTGTCACGTTCCCTATTTAGTTATGATACTAAAGCAGGATTTTGTTGTTTGGGGGTTTTGTTAACCTTTTTTGGACCACAGACTTCTTTAAGAATCTGGACGTAGCCGTTGGCATCCTCCCCCAAAATGCACGTACACACCCGTTTGCACACCATTCAAGGTTCTTGAACGCCCTGCAGATATCTGAACTCCAGGTTAAGAACTCCTGTCCAGCATCCTTTGGAACAGTCGACAAATGAAAATGCTTTAGCATTTAAGAGCAAAAACCTCTAGTTGAAATTTCAGAACAGTATATTAATACTTTGGTGCCAAGTTTGAAATAGCCAGACACCTATTATACATTAAATACAAAAATTTTAAAAGAGGGCACATTAGCTTTAGCGAGGATTTCCGTCTGAATTTTTATTTTATACTTTTACCCCAACTGGATCGTTAGTAAGCTAGCAACCCGTTTGGTTATATCCCAAGGAAAAATAAGCCTAGAAATTTATTTAAATTGTCATTCAAATTTTTGAGTGACATTTTTTGGAATTTTAGGTGTACTTTTTTTTTAACGTCTTTTAATTTTAATATGTTTGACACTGAGCATCAAGCATCCCCTTTTCCAAGTAAAATGCATTCTTTTATTTATTTGTTTTCATTTGCTTTCATCGGTGTTTTATCAGTGTTTCTCAACTTAAATTAAGCCAAATTTGAGCTGAGGAAATTGCCTAAAATTTTAAAAATAAAAGGCATTTTATTTGTTTGTTTCTTAAACATCTATTTTAAAAGGACAGGGTGTTATACAGATTTTGGGGGGATGACATATTTCTCGTTTTAGAGGTGTGCTGACAAGACATTACTATGAGCTTTAAACATTAAAAGCTATTATAATTAATTAAGGAATACTCACTGGATTCCTGGTCTAAGTGTTGTGTCTGTGGAATAGAGAAAAGAAATAAAGCTGTGACAGTATAATGGCTATAAGATTTAACTACTGAAGTAAATGGACTTTAAAAACTGAGAGAAAGGGATTATAAATCAAATACTCTATCACAAAGACCTAGACACCAAGAATCTGATTGGTGAAACTGCCAGGTCCCTGAAGAAGCTACTAATTGGATTCAACTTGGAGCACAATGTAATTTCGATATAAAGGGTTACAGAGCATCTTAGAACCTACTGTGGTGAGATTTTATAATATATTTTAGTAAATGACTTCCTTAACTTGGAAAGGTGAATTACATCATAAAAATTTCAGGCATTTATTGAGCCAAGCAATGTGCAAGGCATTATGCTGAGGTTGAGGTGACAGATACTGTAATACAGCTGTTCCAAATAGTAAATAAATGGCTTGAGCCCTGGCTGGTGTGACTCAGTGGATTGAATGTTGGCCTGCAAACCAAAAGGTTGCCTATTTGATTCCTAGTCAGGGCACATGCCTGGGTGCAGACCAGGTGCCCTATTGGGGTTGTGCAGAGAGGCAACAGATGTATCTCCGGCATGTTAAAGTTTGTTTCTCTCCCTTTCTCTCCGCCCCCCCCCCCAAAAAAAGTCTAAAAAGTATATTCCCTTCTAGGGGGAGAAAAAGAAATATGCTGTAGTGGCTTCCTGCTACCCCTAAAAAGCAACTCCATGTTTTCCATTAACCATGTCTCACAAATACCAAATCTATCTTTGATGTCGGTGCTTGCCTCCTTCCCCTCCTAACTCTAGTGCAGCCCCATTAGTCTGCTCACTCATTCCCTGGAAACCTTTGCTCAGGCTGCTGGTTCTTCTTAGACTGCCTAACTCCACCCACTCTTCACCTATTGAAAGCCTACCTGTTGTTCCAGGCTTCTCACAAATAATAGGGCCTTTCCCTGACTCTCCCCCCTCACTTTCAGCTTTGTTTCTCCTTCTCTGGCCGCTATCTCTCAGAGGCCCTTCAATCCTGGTTGAATTAGACCCCAACTGGATTTACTTCGTTATACTGAGTTTTTGGATTGCCTCTCCCAAGCCTGAAATTTACAGATTTGGTTTGATGTGTTAATAGTCTTTACGGAAAACTAGAGGCTAGTAAAACCTTGGCCAGATGCAAAAAATGAGTGTAATGCTTCTTCTCACCCTAAACGGGATAAATTAAGTGGTTTAACTTTTTAGGTATCAAAACTAAGCTCTTTCTAAAGGCATAATTACATGACCTATGGTCAGTAATTTTTTTGTTTGTTTATTGCTTAACAAAAGGTCATAACTGTATGACTTCCTCAGAATTTAAGAGTTGTCGCTTGTTTTTGTTCTAGTCTGGCTTTTTTATTGGAATATTCCTTAGCTTTTTTTTTTTTTTTTTTAATCTCCACCCGGGGCCATGTTTATTGATTTTAGAGGGAGGGAAAGGGAGAGAGAAAGAAACATCAACTTGTTGCTTTCCGTACACACCCCTACTGGGGATCAAACCTGCAGTCTATGTGCCCTGACCAGGAATCAAACCTTCAACCTTTTGGTGTATGGGACGATGCTCCAATCGACTGAGCCAACCAGCCAGGGCAGGAATATTTTTTAACTTCTAATTTTATATCTTCCTTTTTTTTTTTTTTTTTTTAAGAAAGGGGGAAAGGGAGGGAGAGAACTTTAATTGGTTGTCTCTCATATGTGTCCCAACCTGGGACTGAACCTGCAACCCAGACGTGAGCCCTGACCAGGACTTGAACTGGCGATCATTCATTTTGTGAGACGATGCCCAGCCTACTTAGCCACACTGGTCAGGGCTAATTTTATATTTTCATTCAAATATTTACAAGAGAATTGTATCCCAGTGATAGGTATTAGAAAAGATGGGTGACATACATACTTTGTCCATTATGGAGTGCACTTGGTGCCATGGGAGGAGTTTGAACTCAGGGCTGTTGCTGTAATCCAGGTGCAAAATAATGGTAACTGATGGTGTGTGTCACAGGTTAGATAGACGTCATATAGACAGCTGTGGCTTGATGCTAAGATTGATGCTGATGGGAGAGAGGGGAGTGATAGAGGAAGAAAAAAGGAAGTGACAAAAATGACTTGGTATATTTGTAACTTTGTCCTCTAGGTTTATCTTATTACTGTAATTGTTTTTTGTATTTGTCTATGGTAAACTTAACCCCCAAAAGGTAGCATGTCAGATGGCTTCCCCTGCCCCCAAGAGTACATTTATTAAACAAGTGAAACAGGGAAGGGCTTAGAACAGAAGAACCAACAGGAGAGAGCCTATGCTCTCTGCTTTGGCTCACTGGAAAGTTGGAGTAAAGGGGCCTTGGAATCAGGTTCAGGGGTTAACCCAGGATGAGCTGTCACTGCCCATTGCTCCCCTGGTCGCCAGTCTTGTGGGGACCCTTAGAGTTTAGTAGATGAATGCTTGAGAGGGAAGAAAGGCATGTGGGTGTGTCCCGTGGAGCGTGATGGCTTTTGTTGATTTTGAACGACCCTATTCTCTGTGCACATGGATGTAATTTTTCTATTACAAATTATTTGATAAACATCCTGTGGTGGTGGTTATAGTCAGTAGTAAGGTAAGCACTAGTGTTTTGTTTTTTTTTTAATTTAATAGAGGCTATTTCCAGTTTAACAACAGAATGTTTCAGAAGGTTTCTGAGGGGTTTCTATAGATATGAACTATATTTTCCCATGGTTTAGAAACTTGAAAGTGTGTTTTATTTTTAAAGATTTTATTTGTTTACTTTTAGAGAGAGGGGAAGGGAAGGAGAAAGAGAGGGAGAGAAACATCGGTGTGTGGCTGCCTCTCGCGCATACTGCCCCTTCCTGGGGACCAGGCCCGCAACCCAGGCATGTTCCTCAACTGGGAATCAAACCAGCAGTCCTTTGCTTCACAGGCTCGCGCTCAATCCACTGAGCTACACCAGCCAGGGATTGAAAGTGTGTTTTGTGTAACTTGCTTTTCTAGTTCTAGCTTATATATGAAGGCTAGGAGAAAAATAATGAGAAGTAAACATTTAAAAACTGAGGCAAGTTGACCCTCAAAGAAAATCTTGTTTTCTAATCAATCAACATTGCATATCGCATGTACCTAGTAATATGGAACTAACATTAAATCAACAGTCCTTGTCATGTTCTTGAGGAGCTTACTGGCTGCCAAGACTTTTTAAAGGCTACTTCCATTCGATCTAATGTGGTAAAGTATCTGTGGGAGAATCAGAAAAGCTTAACCTGAGTGCCCGGAGGAGGACCCTCAAACCTGTGAAGCAGAAAGGAAGCTCCACGTGGACCAGAGGATACCACAGGCAGCAGGGTCACACTTTCCCCCACATTCCCTGTTCTAAATATTTAATGGACCTCAAATCTGGAATTTTCTATTTAGGAGTAGGGATTACCAGTAATTTTGGTTACCTTAGGATTCAACACTGTGAATAAACCTTTGAAGTTCCTCTTACTGGTATTTTAAATCCTCTAAATTCAGTTCAGATGAGATATAAAAACGTTGTCATTATACCTGGAATAGAAGTTTGCCCAGTTAAGAGTTGTGCCCATGGCATGTGAAATACTGGTAGCCGTTTGATTTGTGATGTATCTCTTGTTTGAGACTTGAATCCAGAGAATTTTTTACCGAAGAAAGGATTTTCCTTTTGATCTGAATAGTTGGACTAGATTATTTCTAAGGCTCCTTCAGGCTAAAATATTTCAGTTCTTTCTGATAAGAGAAAGGAGGCAGTGCTTATTAGTGGGAGTTCAGATTACCCTAGAGTCTGAGCTAAGATCCTGGCAAATAAGGTGGGTGCCCAGGCATGTGGCAGCTAGCCTGGAATGATGGCTGAGAGTATGAGTGGAGCAGTGGTGAGGTAGAATGACTTGGAAGGCAAATCAGGATTTCCTAGCCTGTATAACAGAATTAAACCAGATTTAGGAAATTGAAATGGCAATGCTTTTGCATTTTCAGAAGAAAAAAAGTATAGAAATTGGAATGGGAAATACTACCCTGTGTCTTTGGCATTTTAATTTTATTAGCAGGAATTTCAATGTATATAGGCCTACTCTACACCAAAGCCCAGTACTAGGTTCAAGGCATATAATGGGATTAAACCATGGTTTTAGCCTTTGAGAAGCTCAGTATATTGAACAAATTAAAATATAATGCCATGGGAGTTTAAAAGCAAGTATGATCAAATAAAGGGTTAGGGAAGACGTGATAGAGAAGGTACTCTTTCAAGCTTGACTCTCGAAGAACGAGAATAAGTGTGTGCAGTAAAAGGGTGGTAGCAGTGCTTGCTGGGAAAGGCACAGAGTGTAATTAATGTGAGTGGTGGGAAGTAAGCTAGGAAGGAAGAATAAAGCAGAACCAAAATACATAAGCCTGTCTCCCACAAAATCTGTCAACTTCAGAGGGTGCTTTCTAGTCTTTAGCTTTTAGTGTATATTTTAAAATCCTCACCCGAGGATACATTGATTTTAGAGTGAGCGAAACATCGATTGGTGCCCCATACGTACCCAGGCTGGGGACCAAACTGACACAACCTAGGTATGTGCCCTGACAGGGAATCAAACCTTTGACCTTTGGGTGCACAGGACAACGCTCCTACCAACCAAGCCACACTGGCCAGGGCTTTTTGAGCATTTTGAGAAGATGAAACTAAGACCAAATGCTTTGGGGATATAAAATGGAAACTGACAGTCTTCTTGGGCAGTTGCTATAGAAGGTGAGGGGAAAGGTTTGCCTTCAGGGATGGATGATTGAAAGATATCTTTAATTGAGAGAGTAGAAGAGAAAGGGTCAGGGTGAGAGGAGGATTCGTTTCAACTGGGAAGCCAGGTGATGTTTGGCAGTCTGATGGGTTTGTTACTGAGAGAGTTGCCGGCTAAATTTATAGATTTGGGAGTCTCAACTTAGATGGAATCCCCAGGATAAGCGGAATGGGAATGAGCAGAGGAAGAGAAGTTGTGGAAGGAGGTGAAGAAGCATGGAAGCAGAACCATTAGTGATGGTGTGAATGTCCGGGGATAGAAAGGAGAGGTCCTCAGTGTCCAATGACACTGAGTATTAAGAAGGGTTATTTAAAGCAGCTTTACTAGAGGGGTACTTAGCCAGTCTCCAGGAATTGATTCTTTTACTATATGTTTTTGTCTTTCAACTCTTTATTGTGAAATACTTCATACATTTAAGAGAGTGTATGTATACATGTGTATAATCAGAAAAATCTTCAATATTCATGTACCCCCTTTTATTTTTTTCTTTTAAAAGATTTTATTTATTTATTTTTGGAGAGGAGAAAGAGAGGGAGAGAAACATCAAAGTGCAAGGGAAACATCATCAATTGGCTGCCTCTTGCATGCCCCAACTGGGGAGCTGGCCTGCAACCCAGGGATGTGCCCTGTCGGGGGAATCAAACCAGCGACCTTCCTGTTCTCAGGCTGGTGCTCAATCAATCCACTGAGCCACACCAGCCAGGTTATTTACTTATTTTGAGAGAGAGACAGACAGACACATCGATCAGTTGCTTCTCGCAAGCCCCGAACTGGGGACCTGCCCTGAACTCAGGCATGTGCCCTGACCAGGAATCGAACCAGCAACCTTTCAGATTGTAGGCTGGTGCCCAGTCCACTGAGCCACACCAGCCAGAGCCTGTATCCCCTTTCAAAAACTAGAACTTTACCAATACCCTTGAAACTTTCCCACCAGAGGTTGATCATATTGCTCTTCAGTATAAATAAGGACATTTTAAGCTTAGAAGGTATTAACACTCGAGTTTAAAGAAAATGTTTTATCTATGGTTAATACCTGAAGCTGAGAATGCTTTTAACCAGCAATTTTGAACTAGTTAGTGTGCTGCAAGAATTTTTAAAACATGCAATACCTGACTAGTTAGGAGCACTGACCTCTTTCTCTTAGATTATCAAAATTTTAAAAATGACAATAGCCAACACAATAATAGCTGTTCAATGTGAAATAAATTTTTTTGTCAGATTGGCAAAAACTATATTTTGGGGTATGCCATATTAATAATTAGTTTATGTGTGCCACAAGATGAAAAGAGTTGAAAATCACTGCTCTTAACCAAAAGAAGAGGAAGGTTTATTGTCATTAGATAAGAAAAGCTAGTTACCAGGGAGTCCTCCAGGACCTTGCTACTCGAAGTATGCCGTGGACCATAGGCATAAGAGAGGGGAAGCTTGGGTTCAGTATGTGTGAATGGGCTTAGAAAATTCTGTGTAAACTTTAAAGAGGAGTCAATGGGTGCTACTTACAGGCTTGATCAAGGAACAAACTGGGAAGTGGTTGAGAAATGATTAATTGTTCTGATTTTATGTCTTCGGGCTGTGGGACCTAAAAGGCAAGTATATTTGACCTGGCATCATCACGGTTTCATCTGCAGTGGAAATAATGGGTAATTTGCAGGAGGTTTTGATGAATAAATGAGTTCGAGACTAGGGTGGAAGACTTCAGTGTCAGGGAGGAGGCTGGGAGATTGATTTGATGTCAAATTGAAGGATATCTGCACATGTAGTGAAACAGGAAATGAGCTCCAAGGTCACTGTATCAATACAGTAGTACAGAAAGTATAAGCTGTCTTCCGTCTTTATGAAATTTATGCATACATACATTCCCTCACCAAGGAAGTGTTGAAGTTGGAAGGCACTTCCTCCCTCCTGTAACACAGGAATCTGGACCAGGAATCAGCAAACTTTCAGTGTAGGACAATATGGCTTCTGTTACAACTACTCAGCTATGCCCTTATAGTACAAAAGCAGTCCTAGATAATATGAAAACGAATGGGCCCTGGCTGTCGTGGCTCAGTGGATTGAGTGTTGGTCTGTGAACCAAAGGGTCACTGGTTTGATTCCCAGTCAGGGCATGTGCCTGGGTTGCGGTCCAGGTCCTCCAGTTGTGGGTGTGTGAGAGGCAACCACACATTGATGTTTCTCATCCTATTTCTCTCTCCCTTCCCATCTCTCTAAAAATAAGTATTTTTTAAAAGGAAATGAATGGACTTATGTTCTAATAAAATTTTACTTATAAAACCATTCAGTAGGAATAAAGGTCTACACACCATAGTTTGCAGACCAGTAGGCTAGGCTCCAGATAGTTTTTGTATAGTGTACTGTAGCTAAGAATGGTTCTTAAACTTTTAAAGGTTTGTATATATAAAAAATGTGTATACAACAAACATCATAAGTAGCCCACAAAGCCTCAAACGTATACCAACCCTTTATACAGAAATTTGCCAACCTCTAGAGGCTGGAACCAGCAGTATGTCCTGTGGGCTATGGGGAAGCTGAGAAAGGGAGCTTTTGAACCTTTGGGCTTCTAATATTGTTTCTGAAACAGAACCAAAATATGTAAGCCTATCTTCCACAAAATCCATCAGCTTTAAAGAATACTATCTTCAGCTTTTTGTGCATTATCTCCTCATTGATTGTGACCCTAAACAGAACTCACTCCTTCCTTTGAGTGCTCTTTGACCCTGTCAACTTTATCATGACACACATCAATTGCACTTAGATCTCTCACTTGTCTTCTAGTCTCTTCCTCCACTAAATTAGCAGTCTTTTAGAGCAGGAACTTGGTTTTAATTCAGTTTGTCTCCCAAATTCTTAGTATATAGTAAACCAGTAGATATCTGGGTAAATGGATTTTCATTAGGGCTAATTCCCACTGAAGCTGTAATAGTGTCCTCACAATCTGCATTGTAGTATTCTATAACTCCTTTTAATTTTTTACTATACAAACAGTAAAATACTCTTGGAAGGGTCTGAGATGCAACCAGTTATGCTCTTAGTAAAGTATCTGAGATTTATGTAGTACTACTCAAACTTTTTACAAAATCATCATGGTCCTTGAAATAGGAAAAGAAGTATACTTTAAAGCGGGGGGCGGGGGGGGAATTGGATGCTCCATGCCTGGTCAGGAACTGTTGTGAATGTTTTACATACATTATGACATTCTTTTTTCTTTTTTTGTTTTTAGTTGAATTTATTGGGGTGATGTTGGTTAATAAAAGTATACAAGTATACAATTCAAGTATACAATTCTATAATACACTGTCTGTGTATTGTATTGTGTGTTTACATGACATTAATTCTTATACACCTGAAAGGTGCAGGTTTAATTCATGAGGCTGACTAGCCTAGAGGTTATCAGTGATAACTCTAGAACTAGACTACCTGAGTGCAAATCTAATCCCTGCTTTGGCTTCCCTGTCTATAAAATGCAGATAACAACAACATCTACTTCACCAGCTTGGTGTGAGAACAAAGCAGTTTTATTTATTTATGTATGTATGTATGTATGTATGTATGTATGTATGTATGTATTTAAAGATTTAGGGAGAGGGGAAAAGGGAGAAAAACAACGATACATGAGAGAAACATCAACCATCAACTGGTCGCTTCTCACATGCCCCCATACAGAGGCCCAGCCCACAGCCCAGGCATGTGCCCTGACTGGGAATTGAACTGGTGATCTTTTGGTTCACAATCTGGCACCCAACCCACTGAGCCACACCAGCCACAGCCTTTTTTCTTTTCTTTTCTTTTTTTTTAAAGCCCTCCCCAGAGGATGTTTTAAATTGATTTTAGAGAGAGAGGAAGGAGGGAAGAGAGAGAGAAAAAAACATTGATCTAAGAGAGAAACATCAAGCTTGGTTGCCTGTAGTATGCCCCCGACCAGGGATCAAACCTGTAATACAGGTATGTGCTCTGACTGAGAATCAAACCTGCAACCTAGTTTTGATATAAGGGACAATGCTGCAACCAAGTTAGCCACCCAACCAGGGCAGGATTAAGCCATTTAATGTCTGCAAAGATTGTAAATAATGCCTGGCATAGGACAACTTTTGTCCTGGCGCATAGCTCGGTGGGTCAGAGCAAAGTCCCAATAGGCCAAGGTGGCAGCCTGTCAGGTTCCATCCCCCGTCAGAGTGCATACGTGAAGCAACCAATGAATGCATGAATAAGTAGAACATCAAAATTGGAATTTCTCTTCCTCTTTCTCCCCTTCCCACCTTCCTCTCTCTCTAAAAATCAATTTAAAATTTTTTTTTAAAAAGAGAAAAAGTCTGCCCTGACCAGCATGACTCAGTTGGTTGGGTGTCATCCAGCAAAGCAAAAGGTCACAGGTTTGATTCCCAGTCATGCTGCTTGCCTGGGTTGCGAGATCTGTCCCCTGATGGAGTGTATACAAGAGGCAACCAATCGATGTCTGTCTGTCTGTCTGTCTCACCCCCCTCTCCCTCCCTCCCCCCCTCTAAAAATAAATGAAATCTTTTTTAAAAAATAAAAGTAAAAATTTTGCCAAATTATGAAGACTGCCTTTTGGGAAGTAGTGTGGCACATATGTACCAAGAGCCATGAAAATCTTCTTGTTCTTTAATCTGGAAATCTAGGCTTTACCAAAAAATCCAATATAAGGAAAATATGGTTAAAAAGTTTGTGGCATGAATGATTAAATAGGAAGAAAGGAAAACTAAATATCCAGGAAAACGGGGATGCTTCATTGCAGCAGACTCCCAAAATGAAATGTTACCGTGATGTGAAAGTCATCAGGAAGAAGACTTTCCAGCGATGTGGGAGAATGCCTGTGGTGTGGTATTGGGCCCCCAAAAAGCCCTGCAACAGGCATATCTGGGCTCACTTTAAAGGAAAGCCGTAAGCTGGGCTGGTGGGAGGGGAGAAGGGAAGGAGAATTGTAACTGCATTAGGGCATGAACTATGGGATCTTTTTTTATCTTCTATTTTCCTTTTTTTGGTTGAATGCTGTAATGTGACACTTTTTATAAAGCAAACTTTTTTAAAAACTAAAATGTTTTGACATAGAGAGTGTTGTTATGAAATAACTTCTTAGATCATTGGTGGAGGAATAAAGAAAGAGAATGTCTGTGAGCTAATTGGAAACCATAGTCAGTGGAAGTGCCCTAGCATACTCCCTCAGGGCTAGTCTAGAACCTGGCTCTGGTGAATGGTCCTGCAGGCAAAGTCATCTCCTAAAGATGGGCAGACTCTGTGTGAAGCCCAGGGTTTGTTACTCTGGCATACATCGTGTGCTTCAGAGCTTCAGAAAAGTTAACGGGTATGGGGCAGGTAATGGTAAAATAGTTTCTTCAAAACTTCAGCTGTGTTTGCAGCTTATCAGAACATTTCTTGGGTTCTGAAAGAAACCGAGAGAGACTTGTATTTCTTTTGCAGAAGGGCATTATAGATGGGATGTTGCTGGAGAGCAGGGGTCTGTGCTTGTGTAATTGTCTCTGGGAGTGCAGTTACACATTGCGCAAGTCAAACACACGTTGAATCTGTAAGCACAGCAGAGAGGTATGGTGGTGTCTGTAGACGAATGCCTAGATGAGCGCTCTGGCCCTGTGAATTTTATAGTGAAAACTTCTCACGTGCTTTCACTTGGATGTTCAGATGATGATTCCCATACAATATGCAGTGTGAGGTTTTTTAAATTTGGAAAGCATATAAACCCTTTTCTGGTTTTTATATTGTGAAGGACACAGAGACAAAGGTCTTTGTCATCTTCTCTGTGGGTGTCCAGGAAAGTGTGCAGGATGTGTGCCATAGATTAGAACCACGAGGAAGAGTGCCTGGTGGTTGTGACAGGGTCCTAAGGGAGACAACTACTGAACTTGAGATTTTAAAAACAAATTCACACCAGATATCTCTGTATAAACAAAAGGTTCCTGTAAAATAGAGGTATGGGGGGGGGGTGCGCGCGCACTTGGCATGTGATTTTAAAAGGTACATTTAGGTTATTCTGTTATGATACAAGTAATAGTAAAACACTGTGACAGAACCTTCCTAACTACTGAGAATTTAGAGAGGAAGATAATTTATTATAGATAATAGTTTATTTAAAAGTTTGACCAACACTGCTATAGGGTAAGATTTTTCTCTTAAAGTAATTTTCTGTCTCTCTTAAGGTATCCAAGCCCACCAATGGGATCTGTATCAGCACCCAACCTGCCTACAGCAGAAGAAAATCTGGAATATGTACGGACTCTCTATGATTTTCCTGGGAATGATGCTGAAGACCTACCCTTTAAAAAGGGTGAGATCCTGGTGATAATAGAGAAGCCTGAAGAACAATGGTGGAGTGCCCGGAACAAGGACGGCCGGGTTGGCATGATTCCTGTCCCTTATGTTGAAAAGCTTGTGAGATCCTCACCACATGGAAAGCATGGAAATAGGAATTCCAACAGTTACGGGATCCCAGAACCTGCTCATGCGTATGCTCAACCTCAGACCACAACTCCTCTACCTGCGGTTTCCAGTACTCCTGGGGCAGCAATCAACCCTTTGCCATCCACACAGAATGGACCTGTCTTTGCAAAAGCCATCCAGAAAAGAGTACCCTGTGCATATGACAAGACTGCCTTGGCATTAGAGGTAAAATCTACTATGGCTGTTTTTGGGAGATTAACATTCAATTTTTATCTTTAGTTTTAACTTTGTTTCTGCAAAGTTATATTCACGGGAATAAGAGAACCAGATGATTTTGGAAGATCTACTGTGAATGTTCCTCATGATTCTTTTGTCCTTTCCTATTCCTGGTTTCTTCCAAGTTCCAATAAGGAAAGATGATGGTTAAGACCCATGACCTAGAAATGACGTCAGTAGACGGACAAGACACACAGCCACTTTTACCTTTCCATATTTCTAACATTGCGGTCTGTTGAGTTGAGGGGAAATATGAACAAATGTTTTAGGATTCTGTTCAGCCAGGCAGAGGAATAATTTTAAAATTTTGAGAGATTTTTATAACTTACAATAGAATGAAGTAGAACTTGAATTATTTATTTATTTATTATTTTTATTTTTTTGAGAGAGACAATAATTTGTTGTCCACTTATTTATGCATTCATAGGTTGATTCCTGTGTGCGCCCTAACTGGGGACCAAACCCACATCCTTGGTGTTTCAGGATTGCTCTAACCAACTGAAATACCTAGCCTGGGCCTAGAGCTGGAACATTTTAGTTGCCAAGTCATGTTCTTCTAACTAAAAAGAGCCTTGCAAAGCTTAGCATATTACTGTAGCTTGCAGAAGTACAAAAAGTTCTTAAGACCAATGTTGACAAGTCTGTTGCGGGTGGTGGTAAAGCTTCAATACCACAGTTTCTACCAGAAGATAGAAGTTTGATGAGACATCTGATTAAGCCCAGAGTGACCATATATGAGCACAGACCCAGTGGCAGTCCTGGGGAGAGAATGAACAGGAGACTGTGACAAATAAGTAGAATTTAAAAATTCATATTTTTAGAATAGTCCTGTATATTTTTTAGTGAGTTATAAAATGCCTACAGTGAGATAGGCCCTAAATTGGGCCGCTGATTTTTGGCACATGCAGATAAAGAGATGTTTTTAAAACAGGTCTATGTTTAGCCATTTTCCTCTCTTGTTCCCCTCTTTTCAAGAAGTGAGTTGATCCTTGGGGTTTGGTTTGAAAGGGAACAGTTGTTGCCCGTGTGAGGTGGATCATGGTAGATGTCCCTACAATTCCATTGTATCAGAACATGGAATTCGGTACCTCAAACCTTAGCTCTCATTTCTTGATAACTGAAAATGCTTTGTGAACCACAAACTGCAGTGTATCATTATAGTTACAGTTGAATACTTTTTCTTAATATTATCAAACTACATATACATTAGAGAAACAAAGTTAACTTATGATTGTTCACTATATATTTACCTCAAGATCAAAGCAGGGCAGGGTGAGGAGACAGCCTAGGTTCATGGTAGAAGGATGAAATAATGGAGCCTATTGCTTCAAAAAATCAAAATTTAACTTTCAAAACATTCTGCCCACAGTTAAAAATAAGTTGTAATTTATTTTGTTTATATTTTTGCTTTGGTTATCCTCTGTATTCTCTGAGCCAGGAGTCACGGGTGAACTACACCTGAAGGTCTGTTTCAGAGTCCATGATTACTTCTCCCTCTCATGCTGTCTGTAAGGAAAAAGTGAGGCTTATGGCAGGCACCAGGGTCTGGATAGGACCCAGGTGCTTTTATACTTCCCAGTGGAAGACTAGAAGGGGGGAAAAAAAAAAAAAAACAGCAAACTGCTTCCATAGATGAGTCCGGCCGAGTAGGCCTTCTGGTTTTCTCATCCCCACACAGACCTGCCCCTACACAGCACGCACATCTGGAGTAGGCTGCTCCTTCTCAACACCCTAAAATAACTTGGTGTGTCCTGGGCTCTTCATACCTTCTAGTTTGTGTAGTGGTTTCTGCCTTCTGAGGCATTTTCACATCTGTCATTGCATCATAGGAGTTGGGAGCTAGGATTCAGAGAGTGGGTGTAATTTGCATGTATTGGGCAGCTGATTTTTGGCACATCAGGGTGAGAACCTTGGGGGTTGAGACTCCCAGTCAGGGGATTGAGACCCTAAAGGAAGCCAGAAATTGGGTTCTTACCTGAGTTAGTGTTTAAAGCCTCACTCCATTTAGGACGCCTGCCTGTTGACCCCTGGCTTGAAGAGATGTGTTTTAGAAACCCATATCTCCAGTGCATTCTTGAAGTGTGCATAGGAGGTTGTGGAGAGAAAGATTAGCAGGTACCATAGAGGGGATCACTTAATTTGGTGAGTGAATACATGGGTAGGTGCCTTTGACCAGAGTGAGGAGAATGCCTTTCTGGTTAATGACGTATATTTTAAAGTAACTCATATTCTTGGCCATTACGTAGCTCTCCTAGATTCTCAGATCATGACACTAACCCAGCTGTATAAGCCTTGTCAAAGTCTGGCTTTGGTGCTTCACAGAGAAAGTGTAAGTGGGACCCAAGAAATACACCTTTGCCAAATTCTCCTTAATGGTATTTCTCATTCTGTATGTTTAAATGAGACTTGCAGCTATAGCATAACTGAATATTTCTATGAATTGTGTTATCTTCTAAAACTTAGTGGTCTAACCTATCTGATCTCGTTAAAAACAACGCTCTTGGGACAATTGCAATTAGGTTACCAGAATAAAAGTATTAAAATTAAAATGAGAACGGTGAGACAAATAGGACAAAATGTACCAGTAATTGAAACTTCATATTTCCCTTGATAGTATTACAAAGAATGATGATAGTTTAGGTGAACTTTATTTCTCAAATTATTTCATGTTTTCTCCTCATAAAACTTGATTTTCAAAAGAATGTTCATTCAGGTAAAGAGATGTTTTTAAAACAGGTCTATGTTTAGCTATTTTCCTCTCTTGTTCCCCCCTTTTCAAGAAGTGAGTTGATCCTTGGGGTTTGGTTTGAAAGGGAACAGTTGCTGCCCGTGTGAGGTGGATCATGGTAGATGTCCCTACTCCTTGAAAACAGCTCTGGCTGTTTTCCATGCCCTTGATGTGACACAGGATTGGAAGGGCTCCTGGGAAACAGGTCACACCCTACCAGAACATTCTCAGATTGAGGGAAGCAATGTAGCCTTTTCCAAAAGTATATCATTGGCCAGAAGATAATGTTTGGAGCAAGGATGCTATTGTCATAAAATACTTGTAGCCAAAGTTGCATTCTGTGACACAATGGGAAAGCGAGGTGGTTAGGAAAGATCATGGACCCTCATTCAAGTCCTGGCTTTTCCTGGTGTGATCTTGGACAGGTTACTAAAATTCTTCGAGCTGAAAAGGCTCTGCCTGGCTCTGCCCTGACCAGTGTGGGTCAGTTGGTTGGGCATAGTCCTGCAAAGCAGAGTCACCCATTCAATTCCCAGCCAGGATGCATATAAGAGGCAACTGGTTGATGTTTTGCTCTCACATTAATGTTTCTCTCCCTCTCTTTCTCCCTTTCCCCTCTATCTAAAAATAAATGAATAAGTAAATAAGTTATTTAAAGGGGCCGGCACCCTGGCTCTGAGAGTTGATGTTAGTTTGTTCATTTATCATCCATTCATGCAGCCAACCTATGAGGAGTGCCTTGTAGGGTCCTACCACCAAGGAGCTTACCACGTTATGAAAGAATAGAGACAAACAAGCAGTGTGGTGAGGGTGCCTACATCACAGAGTAGAAGGGAGAGTTGGAGATGGGAATGGGAGTCTGGGAAGGCTTCTTGGAGTAGGTGACCCTTGGACTGAGTTACGAAGTTAGCTGGGTGATGGGGGAAGGCATTTCTAGCAGAGGGAAGAGCTTGGATAAATAAGACTAACACCACTGAGAAGCTGTGGGTTGTTGAGAATGCTGAGTATGTTGGGTAGAAGCGGCAAAAGACAAAGCAGGGGAAGTGGGCTGTTGCCATATCATCAAAAGGGCTAAGCTGAAGAGAACAACAGTTTTCTTGTGTTGTCTTAATTGAGGTATGAAATAGCCAATTCCTTGCAATAGAGAAGGTTCCAAATTTTGCAGACAATATTCCTTCTTTCCCATTGATTTTTAAAATAGAGCAAATGCTTGAGTCCCCCTATAATAATTTCATTCTCACACACTTGTATTTCAGTATACTTGCTTGACTAGAAAAGAAAGGGAAGAAATTTCTTCGTATCTTCAGAATTGTACTTAACTTTGAGTATACAGGCACATGAGTATGAAAATTTGTGTCAAAGTATCTAAATGGAGCCATTTTCTCTGTGGTGTGAGTTAATACAGTTGGTGACATAAGATGTAGGGGCCTGTGGCAATCAAAAGTCAGTAGAACAGAAAAGAATAACCACTTCTCAGGCTTCAGGTAAGGCTTAAGGTGATTCAGGATCAAACCAAGAAGAAAGGCAAAACCATTTAGCCTAACCATCTTCCTAGTGATTTTAGCTTTCTACAGTGTCTAAATCCATTGGCACTCCAGTTTCAACTTGAAAATCTTCAAAAACATTCATTCCTTCAGTGAAGATTTGAGTACTGCTTATGTGGCCAGGCATTGTTACAGGAGTTGGAGTATAGCAGTGAACAAAACAAAGGTTTCTGTCCTTGTGGAATTTTGGGGGCAGTCTCATGAGGTAGCTCCTTCCATGTTGGGTGACTCAGGTAGTTAAGTTCTTTGCATCTGTCTATAACAGACTGCTGTGAGTCCCCTTCCTGTATCTGCCTGGGCCATGTTTGCACTTCAGTGTGTTGCCCTATGGTTGTCCCTCCATGTTTTTTGTTTGTTCTTCTTTTCAGTCTTACACCATGTGTACACTTCTGAATCTTTTTTTTTTTTTTTCCCAGAGAGAGAGAGACCAAGAGACCTCCATTTGTTGTTCCACTTACTTATGCATTCATTGGTTGCTTCTTGTGTGTGCCCCAACCAGAGATCAGTCCTGCAAAGTTGGTGTATCACGACTACACTCTAACCAACTGAGCTACCTGTCCAGGGCCTGAATCTTTTAAAATCCTGATTGTGTCTCGAAGCATGTTGATCCACACCCCCGCTCCCCTGGGTTCTTGCTAACTACAGAGTTCATAAAAGCACAATCCAGATCTTTGTACCAAGTTCTCTCGCAGCTTCTCCTAATCTAATGTCTCATTTAAACAAACACAATGAGGTGGTGATCTGACATGACTTGTTTTGGGGCTCAGCCTTCCAAGCATCCCATTTCCCATTCTAGTCCTTGTGAACCATATTTTGCTTATTGATTCTGGAATTTTGTCCAGGTTTGATTTGCAGCTCACCTTTTATGTTTTATAGAATTTGTCATCATCAAAAGCCAAGAGACTTGACCTTTCATAGGTCTGCCAGTGTCCTGTGATGCTATGGCAAGAGACCACTATTAAACTCTTACTCCTGCTTGCCAGTGTGTTTGATCAGTACTTAGATATCTTTATCAGAGAAGGTCATCCTTTTATCTTTGGTCTGTGTTCTTTTTATGACATTCAAGAGTGTTTGTGGGGTGGGGGGGCTCACCACCATTCTCAACTCTTCACTCCCATTGGGTTCATTTGTGATTGTAGTGTTCACATTTCTTCTTGAATTGCCTTCTCCCCATTTTGAAACCTCTACTCATCAGGGTACATCTGGTCTCAGAATTTTATGAATTGGCCTTCTTAAGGCCCATAGTCCCAGTTCCTTCCCTGAGTGGCGTGGATTTCTCAGATTTCTACTTCAGCCAGTTGGTTTTGCTTCATTGGTTAGAATTAAATTCATGCTAGCAGTTTATTCACCGCTTCTTCTGTTCTTACTGAGATGAAGTCTGCAGAGCGAATACAGGTGTCAGTAGTGGCTGTATTTTTTAAACCTCTCAAGGATTATCTGTGAATTTCTGTGACTGGGCGACCTGTAGTTTATATACCCACAGTGATGTCAGGCTGTACACATTCATTAGTAAGCATCCAGCTCAGCTCTGGAGATCTGTTCAGGGTCATAGCCTCCTGACATGTAATGAGCCACCTTCTATCGCAGTTAGCAGTGATGTCTGTTCTCACTGAGGCGTGTCAGAGATGCCTAGGGGCTTGCATTCAGCTTCTTAATAAGAATCTCAGGGCATTTCCTCAGCACCAGTAGGCTCTTCCTCCTCCCTTTGTCTTCAGTGGTGTTGGTTGGCCTTAACAGCATCTAATTTTATGAATTTGATATGTTCTACTTCTATACCAAAAGTGCTTTTTTCCTTAATCACAAAACCTTATCAAAAGTTGGAATCTTGCCCTGCCTAGTGTGGCTCGATGGTTGAATGCCTGCGAATCAAAGGGTTGCTGGTTCGATTCCCTGTCTGGGGCACATGCCTGGGTTGCGAGCCAGGTCCCCAGGAGGGGTCGCATGAGAGGTGGCCACGCATTGATGTTTCTCTCTCTCCTTTCCTTCCCGTCTCTAAAAAATAAATAAATAAAACCTTTTTAAAAAGTTTAAAAAAAAATGGGAATCTTTAGCCCTGACCGTTGTGGCTTAGTTGGTTGGGCATCTTCCCACAAAGCAAAAGGTCACTGGTTTCATTCCCTTTCTTTCTCTCTCCCTTCCCGTCTCTCTAACAATAAATAAATAAAACTTTTTTTTTTTAAGTTGGAATCCATAGAAAGTCCTTTAGAATTTTATATTTTTAATATTTTTATAACATACATTCTCATGGTTGTGAGTCAGAGATTATTTTAAAGTTTTTCTTCTTCTTCCGTAATATGTAAATTGGATGGAAAAAAAAACCCATGAAACTGTGGCCTTAGTGTGGTTCAAGCAAGGCATGTCTCAGCGTTGGTACATTAGTGCTGACCTCAGTTTTTGTATGTGGTGACAGCTTTTGAATAAGAACCGTCAGTGAGGGGCTTCACAGAGAGTATTTCAGTGAGTCCTCATGGGGGTGGATGGCATTAGTACCAGTTTATGCACTTAAAACTTGAGGTTTGTGTTGTTATTTGCTGACAGTCTCACAGGTGGTATGTACCATAGTTAGGACTTAACCAATGGTCTCTCTCTCTCTCTCTTTTTTTTTTAGCAGCCCTATTGTGGGGGTTTTTTCAATTGTGAAATATGTTTGCCATTTTTAGGTGTGTAACTCAGTGTCATTCATTACATCACAGTGTTGTACAATCATCACTAGTTCCAAAACTTTTTCCTCATCCCAAATAGAAATTCAGTATTTGTCCTTTAGGCTGTCTTATTTCCTTTAGCTTAATGTTTTAAGGTTCATCATGTAGCATATATTTTCATTCTTATGACCAAATAATGTTACATTATAGGGCTATATACCACATTATGTTTAGCTACTCATTAGGCAATGGACATCAGTTATTTCCATCTTTTGGTTATTGTGAGCATTCATGTACTAGTTTTTGTTTGAATACGTATTTTCCATTTTGAGAGGATGGGGTGTATGCCTAATAGTGGAATTGCTGGGTCACATGGTAACTCTCTAATTTTAAGGATGGCCAAACTGTTTTCCATAATGGCTGCATCATTTACAACCCTGCCAGTAATGCACTAGGGTTACAGTTCTCCAGTTCTCCACATACTTATCAACACTTACTTTCCTTTTTTTCTTTCTTTCTTTTTTTTTTTTTTTTAAATTATAGCCATCCTACAGGCTATGCAGTGGTACCTTACTGTGGTTTTGATTTGCATTTCCATAATTCCTAAAGATGTTGAACATCTTTTCATGTGCTTCTTGGCCATTTTTATATTGTCTTTGGGGAAACATTCAAACTTTTTCCCCATTTTTAAAAAGGGTTGTTTGGTTTTTGTTACTGGGTTTGAGGATTTCTTTACATATTTTGGATATTAAGCTGCTATCAAACATGATTTCTAAATATTTTTCTCATTACATAGGTTGTCTTTTCACTTTCTCGATAGTGTGCTTTGATGCACATTCTTTTTTCTTATAGGAGAGTTTTATTTGAACAAATATTACAACATATAAAAACTACATGAAGTTTTAATTTCCACTCATATAGTGGTAGATCTGATATAATGCTTTTATGCTCTGACTGGGAATCGAACCTGTGACCCTTTGGTTCGCAGGTTGACTTAGCTTGATGCACATTCTTCATTTTGATGAAGTTAAACCTACATGCTTTTGATGTCATATCTAAGAATCCACTGCCAAATCCAGGGTCATGAAGATTTATGTTTTCTTCTAAGAGTAATGTTACAGTTTTAGGTAGAAAATTGAACTCAGGCTATTGACTTGGGCCATCAGGAGTTTCTTAGTGAAATGGTGGGAACAGTAGCCAAGAGTATGGTAGGCAAGGTTTGGCTATAGAAGAGGGAGGCGATTAGGAGTTGGTTGATTGGAGTGGGGTGACATAGATGATAGAAGGTAAGGTGGCTCAGGGCAGGATGGCTGGGCTGTTACAGTTGGCAAGAGGCTGGGGAGAACTGAAGCTGGGCACGTAAGCAGATCAGAATGCGTTTCCTAGTTCCCAGGCTAGAGGGATGAGCTCACCGAAGAAAAGAGGAAAAGCTGTCCAGGACTAGATTTTCAGGAAGGTGAGACTGTCCTTTTCAGCTAAGGCAGACTAAATTTTCAAACTTTCTGCAAAATATGTGCTCTCTGAGTATCTGGAATCTAGTTTAAAGATAGGAAAAAAAAAAGATAAGACAATTTCAAAGTATTTTTTGTAGACCATCAATTGAGTAGGGCAAACAAAAACTTCAGTCACATGGAGAAGCTATTAATTCTGACATCTGCGGAACATCACCTGTCAACACCAGCTGTAACTTTGTTTCTTTTTAGTCTGGGCTCATTCTTGCTGTAACCTTTTGTTTTTAACATCTTGTTGGAGTCTGATCTGGGATCTGGCTCTGAGTTCCTGCCAGACTGCCCCAGACTGCCCAGGTGCCGTTTGATCATCGTCCCTTAGGACAGCAGAATACACCAGCTGTTTGCCTGATCTGCCGTGCCCCCACCACCACCACTGAATCCTCTCTTCCAGTATACACCCACACACCCTCTTACTTGTCCTTGCCTTTTTGTGTGTTTATTTTAATAAAGAGTCAACCTATTTTCTTAGGTGAAAAGGAAATGAGCAAAGAATATGACATGTTGAAGAGAGAAGCAGGATAGTGAAGCTCCTCATCTTGATGGCCTCACTGTATTCTGAGCAACGAGACAGCAGGTCCCTGCACTGAAAAGCTGAAAGGGGCCAGAGATCTAGAGGATGTGTAGTGCAAGCTCAAGGAAATGAGGGAGTGTGGTCCAGCTGTAGGGGCCTATGATTTATAGTGTCACGGTACCTCCTTCCTACAGAGGATTCTCTCTGCTCACCTAGGCCTGACTTTAATTTGTCATTAAATAAGCATTATTATATCTTATGTTTGTGCTTAAATAGTGCTTTTTAAAAATGGGATAGGATGATTAGAGTGGACACAAGGTGTGATTCCAGATTGTCATCAACTTCAGCTTCCAGCTCTGTGATTTCTGCAGTCTCTACTGTAACTCAAGGTTCTCATCCACAACGGAGTTTTTCTCAGTGCAGATCTGAAAAATGCTTCTGCTAGAAACAGTTATGATAATTAAAGTTGTTCTGCAGTGTGACTTCTGTATGATAGGAAAAGCATATACAGATTATAAAATGAAATCCCTGGTCCACTTCAAAAATATGAATTTTTTCATAATTATCCAGAATATTTGTGTGATTATCCCAGTTATAAGTAAGAAATACCCTTCTCCTTCTCTTTATAAATAAAAACATTGTAACTTGGAGAGAGAGGGAGCAATACTTGGACCCTAAGCACTAAAAATAATCTATTTCAGAAGTCTTTAGTATGTCCCAGATATTTTAAAACTTAATTTTTATATTAAATCAATTTACTCTCACCTCCAAATTTTTATTTTCTTGTAAGGGAAAGCCAGAGAAAGCATGTTTTCTCAGTTGTAATATTCTCCACTGAAGTATTTTACAATTTAACTTATTTTTAAGATTTTATCTATTTTTAGAGAAAGGGGAAGGGCTGGGGAAAGAGGGAGAGAAACATCAGTGTGTCAGAGATACATCATTAGGTTGCCTCTTGCTCACCCCCAGCTAGGGACCTGGACTGCAACCCAGGCATGTGCTCTGACTGGGACTCAAACTGACCACCTTTCTGTTCATAAGCTGACACTCAGTCCACTGAGCCACACCGGCCAGGGTGATTGGTGGTTTTTCCAAATAAAGGAGTTTGAGACTGAATTCAGACAGGATACTTAAAGGGGAAAAAAAATTTTTTTTAACTGAATTTATACTGTGTTCTAACCAGGGAGCCTCAGGGGATAAAGTTCTTTTTTCCATTGTCATTTTGATGAATACGCAGAATAAGCTCATTTCTACAAGACGAGAAGTTCCATTTAGTAATAGTGCTTTTTTTCCCATGGAAATACAGTGACTATAGCTTTATTTCTCAGTAGGTTTGAGGAATTACAAGTTGTTCTAAAAGGCTGGGCTCATACACCCCAGTGAGCAAGTAGAATGATAAAATCAAGTAATGAAGGTTCAAGCCCTGGTTGGTGTCACTCAGTGGATTGGGCACCAGCCTGTGGACCAAAAGGTTGCTGGTTCGATTCCCAGTCAGGGCACATGCTTGGGTTGTGAGCCAGGTCCCCAGTTGGGTGTGTGAGAGAGGTGCTCACTGTTTCTGTTACACATCGTGTTTCTCTCCCTCTCTTTCTCCCTGCCTTTCCCCTCTCTCTAAAAATAAATAAATGGAATCTTTTTAAAAAAATCTAAAAAGTAATAATGAAGGATGGGAAGGTAAAGAACTCGTGGCAGCCCATCCTGCTTTTGCAGACAGAAGTTCAGAAGATAGGGTATTAAGGGCAGAGGGTGTCTGTGAGAAAAGCTCAGGGGGGAGGCTGAGTCATCCTAGGTGCTGGTGGGCCTTGCTGCTTTTACATTGTACAAAGTGGCAAGGACATAAGTGTCCAGCACTGGTTGCTGCCTAGCTTTGTACCCCTGCTTCATGGTGGACCAGCCTGTTACCTTGAGGAGGGCTCTAGCCTCTGGATCTTTTATCCCAGCACACCTTATAGGAGGTTGCTGTATGTTGGGGGTCAAAGAGGAGGTAAAATCTCTGTGAAAATGGGGCCACGTGGGCAAGTCCTTTATCCACAGTGTCGTTTGAATTAGAAACCCAGGCCTCTGCTGCATACTCAGGTTCCTTCTCCATCCTGGTTGAGCCTTTCCCTCAGCTCTTTGCAGCATGAGCCCCTTTCCTATTGATATGTGGTCACATTAGGACAAAATTACCACGTTTACAAACTTAGTAGGTGTTGGCAAAATGGGTAAGTTGTCTGCTTCCCAGTGGCATGTGTAGAGATAGTCATCTGCACAGCTGGTGTGTTTCCAATCCTCTTGTAAAGGGAGTTACTTCTTAGTGCCTTTTTAAAACGGCTGATTGTGTAAGTTGAGTCCTAAAAAGATGTATAGTTTCCTTTGGATAGGATAGTGTGTGTGATTTAATGTTAATTTTCTCTTTTCTTTAGTTCACAGAGAATATGCTGACTTTGTCTTCTTTCTCCATTCTTACAGGTCGGTGACATTGTGAAAGTCACGAGGATGAATATAAATGGCCAGTGGGAAGGTGAAGTCAATGGGCGCAAAGGGCTTTTCCCCTTCACTCACGTCAAAATCATTGACCCTCAAAACCCAGATGAAAATGAGTGATTGCCATTGCCCTTTTTTCTGCTGCTTCATTGTTCTGCCTGTCATAGTCCTTTGAGTGGAAAAGCATCCTATTTCATAGGCAAGTTACACTGCATTGCCGAAGTCCAGCCTTCTGCAGACTGGCAGTCCCATTCGCGTTTGGAATGCACATGGTGGCTGCCTCGGCATTTGTATCATAGTTGTATTGTCAAAGAGTAGCAGATTTTAGAGTTCTTTTGGATCATAAACTGGAAATACTGGTGGAAGCACACAAGTCAAGAGGAGCTGACAAGGCAAGGGTCCTTCTCATCACTGCCCTGTTGTACATGTAACTGTTTCTGTCGTGTTCATCAGAGAAAGCTCCAGGCCGTGGCGAGACATTGCACGTTGCTGTTCCACAAAGCAGTGGTTGAATTGCTAAGTTTGTTTTCCTTTAAAGAACAGAGCAAATGAACGTTAAAGAAGAGGGAATTCTATCCTCAACTCCCCAAATCTGGCTTTTGTCTTTTTTTCCTTTTGGCTTGATTTTGAAAGACTTTAATGAATTAGATGTGTGTGTTCTGAACAGGTTTTTAAGTAGCAGGTTGGATTTTTGTGATATCACCAGTAGTGACACGTGCCTCTGAGTTTCTAAACTGGAGCTGCTGTACCTAAAGGAAATGAAAAAAGAAGAAAAACCCTGAAGAGGAGGCCTTTATTGTGTTGGTTGGCGGCAATATCTTTTTAGCCATATAGCAAACAACACCCAGTACCCCGAAACTCAGCAGTTGTGGTGTGCCAAGCTGTGTGGGCAGCCTTTTGGATTACATTGTCCCCCAAAGCAATAGTGTGGAGGGTGATTTGGGGGAACCTTTGCTTTTACCTTGTTTGTCAATGATAGGAACATTTGGGGAGAGGGCACTTGACCAGTTTTTTGTCTTGGGCTTCAATGAGTATACTATTTTAAAGTATAGGACTTAAGTTTCTTTAAAAAGGGAGGTTGTTCATAGAATCATTGAATTCATTAATGAATCTTTAAATTCTACTGTCAGTGAATCTTTCAATTCTACTCTCTGAAACCCAGCCCTCCTTGCCCCAGCCCAGGCTTACCAGGCTGCCAGAGAAAGATGGTGCTGCTGATACTGGTTCCTCTGTGTGCTCATGATACTCCCAGGCAAAGAAAGTGCAGACTGTGGACATTGGTTAATGTATTTGATGTCTAATGTTTTAGTGTCTAGGGAGAACCATTAACCAATTTACCATTAACCATTACCAGTTTGATGTTAATTTCCCTGTTACCTGAAAGAGGCCTCTTAATGTAAGCCAACTGGTACAAGTGGCTATAGCAGACTAGAATTCTGGAACCTTTTTGCATTTCAATCTGCTGTCCCTTCTCGAAACTGATGATGACAGGCCTTGGCTTATAAAGAATAAAGCAGGCCTGGAGATGTAGCGGCAACCTAATGAGCAGCTCTGTGTCATTACAGAACGTCTGCTATATCTGCCTGTCTCCCAAAGGTTTTAACAGAACTAGCAAAACAATGAAAAAAAATTTTTTTAATCTGTATTCTGTCAGGCAGGTTACCACCATATTAAAGAATCTTGAGAGTGCTCTTGTGAGACAAAATTAATGGTCAGTTGGAAAAAATACCACTCTGGCTGCCTGTCTGTACTTTTCCTAAAAGAAGACAGCTATTGGCTCTTCCTAATCAAGTGAGAACTGGGGGCACCTGTGGCTCTGAAGGTACTCATCCATTGCCGTTGCTGCTTGTTTTTAGTTGGAATGACACATGCATGGAAGGGTCCCTGCACTCTGCCAGAAAACTAGCCTTGCAGCTAGTGCTCCAGTACTTGAGGGGTGTTTAGCAGAAGGTGGAATGTGTGCCCTGTTAACTGAGGGGCTTCGCACCTCTTACGACAATAGTTGGCTCAGAACACAAGAAGTAAAACGGCCGTTTTGGAAAGCAAGGTTTTCTTTCAGCCATGTCTGCTGACCAGTATAGCAGACCCACATTGTGTGGAGCACCTCAGAATCAGAACACTCACAGCCTAGGTTTGGCTTCATAGTAAGTCTGCTCACCACTTCAGCCCACATACGTGTCTCCAGGACTGCCCTGGAGACTCAGAGCTTCAAACAGGGTGAGCCTTGAGTTCTGAACTCTCAAGATATGTGCCAAAAGTAGCTCCTTTTTGACCTAGAATCTTAGTAGTTTTTTAATCAGGCAGGGAAATTCTTCACACTAAACATACAAAAAACAGCACCCTTGCCTTGGCTTTGTGAGTGGGTTCCCCAGCAGTCTGGGAAGAGTGCTTCAGAAAGTGATGTGAATCTTCCAGAAGAGCTTCCTTCCCTCCTGGGCACACTTCCCTTTTAGGACGGTTCGTTATTGCTACTTGCTCTACTGTACTGCTTGTCATTTAAGAAAATATTTGGATATTAATTCACTTGGGAAGTGAACAAGTTACGTACTAAAGGGCATTGATGGCTGATTCAGAACTTGTCCTGGGAAGGATCTTCAACACAGGAGTCATTTTTGTCATTTATGCACAGTGTGGTGCCACCTGATGACACGGTAACAAAGAGGAGGACACGTTGACTTCAGTTGCCCAGAAGAGACACCTTCTGTGCTCCCGGTTGGAAAGCTGAAAGGAGGGAAGGACAGCTGCTCCCTCCTTGGAGCTCACGCATCCCTGGCACTGTGCTTTCTTTACAGCTGTTTACAGACGGGGCGGCCGGCGTGGACAGCCGCTGCTCTTGTAATGACTGCTCAGAGGAAAATGAACATTTTATTTTTGAAAAGGGATGATGTGTTTTGTGCCAGGTGTTTATAATTTAATCTTTTAATATTATGTTCGTTAACTTCTTAAAATGAGTGAATTCTTGTTTTAACACAATACCTAAGACTAATGCTTTCTGTGGACACCACTGAGCTCTGCCTCAAACTCTATCCTCCCGGGGCTGGAGACCAATGTCCCTGGTAACTGCTGACAGTGTGGACACTGAGCTAATTGTGCGTTCTGAAGGAGTGGAAGGACAGTTCTCTGCGGACAGGGTCGTTGTCTCTGCAGGAGAAACGGTGGCCTTGCTTCTAGACGGTCTTCACTGTGTGTTTTGAAACAACAAAAACAACACAAAACTCTTGACCTGTAACTTAAAGATCGTAAACTTCAGGCAATAATATTTTCTGTGTAAGCTTTTAAAATTATTTTTGGGGATCATAGCTTGTTTTATTTTGTGCTATAAAATTAACAGTATTAAATGACTTATATTCTTAGAATACATTGAGTGTCTTTTCTTAACAGATTAGTGCCTTTTTATTTTTGTATTTCATTTTACGTTACTGGTTCTGGCATCAGAACCCTTGTTTCCATGGCCTGTTTGTACATTGTCTCAATAAAACTTGCATCAGCCGGTGGTGGCAGCAGCTTCAGTGTTTCGGTGTCTCCTCAGTGCTGCCTGGAGGTGCTCCGCCCCCACCAGCCTCCCCAGCGGTTCCTGGTGAAACTCCAGGTACCTCACCGAAGGCGAGTCCTGTAACCCAGCCCTGCTACTGACCGTGAAATAGAATGGGATCTTATGTCAGCCCTTCCCCACCTTGTGTCCTCCCTCCGGAAAAGGAGCAGCTGGTGCTTACTCTCGGCCTTCTGAGGCTGAAGCAATAGTTATGCTTTATACCAACGTAAATGTGGGTGTTTTTCTTCATAGACACCCATATTTGAAGGCTTCTGTTAAGTATTTGTGAAGCATGAACTAGCCAGAGCTGAACGGTTGCAAGCAGAAGTCACCAAAAATGAATAGTCAAGTAGCCCTGTTCCAGATCAGGGCATGACACCTCTGAGGCTTTTCTTTTTTAACTACTTAGTTATGTATTTATTTATTTTTAAGATTTTCTTTATTTATTTTTAGAGAGAGGGGAAGGGAGGGAGAAAGAGAGGGGAGCGAAACATCAATGTATGGTTGCCTCTAGCAAACCCCATACTGGGGATATGGCCTGCAACCCAGGCACGTGCCTTGACTAGGAATCAAACCAGTGATGCTTTGGCTTGCAGGCCTGTGCTCAATCCACTAAACCACACCAACCAGGGCTTATTATTATTTACTGATTTTATTTTATTTATTTTTTTTAATGTAAGCTCCAGAAAGTGCCCCGATTTTTTTTTTAAGATTTTATTTATTTATTTTTAGAGAGGGAAGGGAGGGAGAAAGAGAGAGAGAGAAACGTCAATGTGTGGCTGCTGGGGGCTGTGGCCTGCAACCCAGGAATGTGCCCTGACTGGGAATCGAACCTGCAATGCTTTGATTTGCAGCCCGCGCTCAATCCACTGAGCTACGCCAGCCAGGGATTATTTATTGATTTTAGAGAGAGATGTCAATTTGTTTCACTTATGCATTCACTGGTTGATTGTTGTATGTGGCCTGGCCAGGGGTTGAACTCACAACTTGGATGTATTGGGGCAATGCTGTAACATACTGAACTACCCTGGCAAGGCATCTATCTGGCTTTTTAAAACCATTTTGTATCCCTGTTTGTGTAGGGGCCTCCTGATGAATCCTAGGGACCTTCAGGTGGACAGCTTGAGGTGTTGGGGGCTCACTGATTTCCCTGACACCCCCTCGCCATTGCCCTGTTTCTATGCTTATTTGTGTGTGTAGTGAGAGGTCCAAATTATGTGGTAAAACCTCCAGAAACAAGTTTCAGGAAGTGATACCAATCCGTATTTATATAGAACTGTGGTGCTTCCTGGCTCCTACTTTCAAGATTCTGCAGAATTTGAGAGAAAAGTGTGTCTTGAATGGAAATACCAAAACTGTCAAGTCATCATAGGGAAAAATATGCCCCAGAGACACCTTTGAAGAATACTTTAAGTTTGAAAAGGTTTCTTTTGGTCAGAAATCCTGGGTCCTCAGAAATGGGGCTGGGTGTGGAGGCTGCCCCTCCATCTGCCACCCTCCCTCTGCTAGATGATCCACAGGGTTTGCCCACAGGAGCTGGAGCCCTGGTCCTGAAACCTCACCGTGCAGTGAAAACGGGGACACTGCTGGGTTTCTGGGAGGCCCCAGTACCTGAGGGCTGTTTAGCAGAAAGTGGAATTTGTACCCATTAGTTGAGGGGTGAAATAGGCCTTTGCAGCCTTGCCTGCTCACCTGGGTTCCCTGGATGGTACACTATCAGAGCCGGGGGGCAGGAATCCCTACCCTGCCTTGGAAAGCGTCTGGTGCAGACGTGGTGGTGGTGATGCTGGCCCCGGCGCTGGGAGTCTGGGCGTCATTGCTGTGGAGTCTGGGGCCTGTAACGGAAGGCTTCCCGGCTACCTAGGGAAGGGCAAATCAAGGTAATCTGGTCTCGGAATGCTACTGCTTTTGTACCCTCTGTACAAAAGCCCACGTACCTTCTGACTCTGGAGACCCGGAGTTATTTGCCCGCCCTCCACTCCTCTGGTCTCATCAGCGCTTGTGGCTCTTCGCCCACACTGCATGGTGGAAAGCCTGGGACCCCACGCCAGGTTCTGATTCAAGGATCTGGGCGCTGGCTTCCCCCCCAATTCTCCGGGGGTTTGAGAAGCATTATCCCAGTGAACCCCTTCACTCCTGCCCCTCTGGCTGCCCAAAGCCCTGGGCCAACGGGCTGTCCTTCACATTGCGCCTATTGAGAGCGGAGCTGGTGCGCTGGAGTGCAGACCAGAGCCAGCCAGCGGGAGAGCTGAGACCCTGGCCCGCGAGCACCACCACAGCGGGACTCCCTGTCGGGGCGCTCTTTCTGTCCACCTTTATGGGGGACCCGAGGGATGGACGGCCGGATGCCATCGGGCAGGTGGTAAACTCGGCTGAAACTCCACTGTGGGGCGTCCTCCAGACCCCTTACATCCTGCCCCCCGCCGAGGGCAGGGGTCAGACCCTAGGGAGTCCCTGGTACACAGCCGGCTGGGTTGGAGTTTCAGGGTGGGCGGACCCCTTGCGTTGTCATGGATGTGGAGGACTTGAGGCTCTGGGTCCCTGGAGGCTCCCTCCCTGCCTGCAGGTCCTAGAAAGAGTTGACCCATCCCGACATTCTCCACAGCACAGGGCTTCCGCTGCACGCAGAGGGTCCCGGAGAGTGAGTCCCTTTCACGGGGCCCCTTGCCCTGGGACTGCAGGGTTTATCCCGGGGCTCCCCGGAGGCGGGCAGAGGGCTGGTGGGAGTGAGAGGCGGGGTCATCAGCGCGGTCTTCTTCCTCCCACCCTTCCCTTGGCTTTTGGCCCTAAAGAACCTAAGGTACATTTTAGACTCAAATGGTCACTAAAGTGGGGATGGGCACCAGTGGAGAAGGGAGGTCTGGGGCAGATGGCTAGGCAGCCACCCAGGGAGAACAGCCCACACCCATGCACCCGAGGCAGCCCTGTGGAACCCACGGTAAAGGCTAAGAGGGTCCGGGAAGGGGAAGCCCTCTGAGTGAGCACTCAGAGCTGTCCAGCAGCCAAATCCGAGGTGCAGGGAGTAGATGATCTGCCCACTATGTAGAGGGCAGGTGAGGGCAGGCGCCAAGAGCAGAAGGAACCTGGGCAGGGCTGTGCCAGGCCAGTTACCAAAGGAGAGGACCCAAGCCCCAGTGCCGGCCCTCCAGGAATAGAGGTCTGCAGCCCACCTGAGCTCACCATGACAGTTCGAGGAGTTTGAGAAATTTGGCTTTGGAGGGAAAACATCCACAGATGCGGCATTCAGAAGATGGGTGTCTGATGAAAGTTCTCCCTCCCTGTCCTTTCTACCCCCCACAACCTCCGTGTTTCCAGTTTATTGTACATATCTGTTTAGAGTTATTCTATAGCATACAAGAGAATACATCTGTAAATATACTTAGTCAATGTTTTCTCTGCACACGGGTAGCATAGATTACTTTTCTGTACAGTGCTTCATTCCCTCAGTCTCTATGAGTTTCTTAGGAATCAGCACATTGAGTCTTTGTTCTTTTTCATCACCGTCCATGAGACAGATGCATTGTCATTCATTTGTAACCCTCTACTGATAGACATGTAGGTCCTTTCTAACCTCAGGTGGTCAGTTCCATAAAAAAAATGTTCCTCGGAGTGGGATTGCTGGGCCATGGGCTCCAGGCATTTGCAACTCAGGGCTATTGCCTAATTGCCCTCCGCAGGGATTGTCTGTTTGCACTTTCAACCAGCACTGCATAAGAAAATATCTATACTGTCTTTACAGAACCTCTGTAAGCACTCTTTAACATTAAAAAATATTGCACTCTTCCACTCTGTGGATGAGGCAGCTTACATTATTAGTCCATCGGTCACTGGGGTTTGGGAAAGTTGTCAATCTTCTGATGACAGAAAATCCTCAGGTCTAAGTAAAGGCCACTGGGGCAAGGTCTACTTTCCAGCCCTTGGCCTTTGCCCCAGGGTTCTCCTCACCTCCTGGACTCCCTTCTCCCTTTCAGTCCAGTGTCAGTCCTAGTTCCTGGTATGTTTTATTCCTAAAGACACATGTGATGAAAATTCCTTACCCAACTCCCACTGGCCCGTGATATACTTAATGCCACACCCCTACGCAGAACCCAGCACTCAGGCCAGAGTGGATCGGCACACTCCAAATTTCCCAGAACTTGACACCTTATCTCTTCGCCTTCGCCCATACCTTTCTTTTTTTTTTTTTAAGATTTTATTTATTTACTTTTTTAGAGAGGGAAGGGAGAGGGAGAGAGAGAAACATCAATGTGTGGTTGCTGGGTACCGTGGCCTGCAGCCCAGGCATGTGCCCTGACTGGGAATCGAACCTGCGATGCTTTGGTTCGCAGCCTGCGCTCAATCCTGCGCTCAATCCACTAAGCTATGCCAGCCAGGGCCTGCCCACACCTTTCTTCTGCTTGGATGCCCTTCTCTCCTTTGATGAACTACAACTGGCCCATCTGTCCTCAGTTCCTGCCGCCTTCTAGTAAAGACCTCCTGAGTTTTCCCTCCCCTCATGAGGACTGGAAGCCCCAGAGTCTGAGAACAGGACAGTGCTGGCAGCAAGCCAGCAACTTGGGGAGGGCCCAGACTGGGCTAAAGAGGTTTGGGGGTGCTGGAGCTGGGCTCAGCAGAATCAGAGAGACCCCAGAGAACCTAGAGGGTGCTGGGAACAGGGTGGTCAGACTGTATAAACCAACCTGAGCAGGGGAGAGGCTGGACTGCAGTAGCCAGAGCAAGCTAGGGAGTCATGGACGAGGCTGGGGGTGGGGTTTGACCTGGGGCTTGACCCAGCCTGAGGATTCTCCCAACCTCTGCTTCTCTACTGAATAAATCACTGTTCAGCTCTAGTCACCACTTCCACCCATCTTGCTCCTCAACACAGCTGGCCTCCGCTCAGATGTTGGCTGTGCTTTATCAGCAGCCCAACGTTTCCTGGGGATATGTCATTCAAACTGAGGTATCGCTCTATCTGGAAATCCACCTAAGTTGGCAGGAAAGAGGCCCCCACTTGCAACTCCTTGCCTCAGAAGCCCGGAGTTCAGGGAGGGCCCTGCGGGCCCACAGATTGGCCTCCAGGGGGCGCCCTTGTCAATCCCAATGTTAGACATGGCAGATACCTCATTTTGCAACCAGACATGGACCAACCTGCACCCGGGACTGGGAGACCCTAGGCTGAGGGGAGTGGGGAAAAAGGAAACCGACAGGAGAGGGAAGATGTAAGGAGGGAAGAGACAGGCTTGCTGCATGGTGGGGGTGCTCCAGGGCTGAGGGTGGGCAGGGATTATCCACCTTCTCAGACATCGGCAACCCACACCCTGCCTTTGAAGGGTGTCTGCAGATCTAGGTGGACCTCAGCCCCTTCAGGGCACCTCAATACATCTGAACCCAGATCCTGATTTCCCTCTTTGCTGTTGTCCCATTAGGTATTGTTAAGGCTGCTGGGATGGATGCTATTACCCTGTTGGAATCATATTTGAGACTAGACCAGGACCTACCCAAGGCTCAGAAACCTACTGAGTGTCCTTGGATCCCCATGTCCATGGGCACCACCCCAAAGCCCAGGGGTTCCGTAGGAAGCAGCACTCCTAGCCTACTCCAGTTCTAACTTTGGCTCCATAGGGACCTTGCCATTTCTGTCCCACCATGGGGCAGTCAGAGAGCCTTGAGCCTAATCCCCAGGGCAAAGGGCACCATGACGGGCTCTCCCATGTCAAGGCCACAGTCATCCCATGTCAGGACATCTCCCTAGGTTCTTGGCCTCCTCAGCCACCATACTGACCTATTTCCCAAATTTCATCTCTGGCATCCCAAGCTCAGCAGCTTCCACCCCACAACATGAGTGCCTGGCCCTGCACCTGTCACGGTGTCCTGGAGGCAGCCCAGCCCAGGGCCAGTGCAGGAAACCCCATGTTTCCTGGGAAACCTAAAGTTGAGGGATTCACTAATTGAAAGGTTCACAGAGCAGGACTTGAACTCTACACTGGAGACCCTGAGGCCTTGGCTGGGCCTGGAAGGGCTCTCCCGTCCAGTTCCCACCCTTCCATATTGTAAGCCCAGCACAGCCTAGCCAGTCTTCCAAGATTCAACTCTGCGCTCTGCCATTCACCAGCTATGTGGCCTTGGGGAGCCTCTAACCTCTCTGAACCTCAGTTTCCCCACCTGTAAAATGGAGATGATACAAAGAGAAACTTGCTCTTCAGGATGCTGTGAAGATTACAGTAATAGCCCTGGCTGGCGTAGCTCAGTGGATTGAGCGCGGGCTGCGAACCAGGCATCGCAGGTTCGATTCCCAGTCAGGGCACATGCCTAGGTTGCAGGCCATGTCCCCCAGCAACCGCACATTGATGTTTCTCTCTCTCTCTCTCTCCCTCTCCCTTCCCTCTCTAAAAATAAATAAAAAATAAAATCTAAAAAAAAAAAAAAAAAAGAGATTACAGTAATAAATGCACATGAAGCCACAGCCATGACCATGGGCATACTGTCTTCTTGGGTCAAGAGTGGGGAGAGGGATGAGGTGTGGGCTAGGTCAGCCACGTACAGAATGGGGGCAGGCTGGTTGGAGGCCAAGGGCACCAGGTTCAGGCAATGCCCTCTGCCCAGTGATGGCAGTGGCAACAGTCAAACTATAAAAACCACACATGGCCACAAAGGGATGGCCTGAACGGAGCCGCATGCCCTGCACCAGGCCTGGACCCCACACACCCTGAGTGAGTGTGACCCTGGTCCTGCACCTAGGGGAGACTCAGTCTTTGAGCTACCCCATCAGTAAAATGAGGGAGGGGGGTGTTGTGCCAGGCCCTCTAGGTGATATGTGGCATAATTAAAGGGCTATTACTGCTGTCTTATTGTCATCCTGACAGGGAGAGAGCAAGGCCAAGAAAGGGAAGAGGCAGAAAAAAATGAAGACCCAACTCAAGTCACCAAAGGAGCAATAATAGGACAACAGAGTTGGTGCGCCCTGATATGTTGAGTGATAGATGTGACATCACTTCCCTGGAATGTGCCATTTATTCATTTCCCACAGAGTCACTGAATTCCAGTTTGCTGGTGAGACAAAACCATAACTCAAGGACCTGGACAGTCGGGACAATAAAACACTGAGGTCCAGGAGTCATATCAGGTCCTGATGGAATCTGGGGGTGTTGGTCAAGGAGGGCTTCCTGGAGGAAGGATCACGACACCAGAGTGCACCAGGATTTATGGGGACCCAGGAAGTTCTGGTATAATAACAGGTGGGAAAGAGAAAATAATAAAATATAATTAAAACAGAACGCAGCACGTGTGTGTGGAGAGGGGACGGAAGGAGCTAGGAGACCTGGGAGACTGAACGCTCAGAGCCAGTAAAGGAAGGTGTCTGCGGAGCAAGCAGGTGGGAGTTGATTTGGGTTTTCTTTCTTGAAAAGGTTCTTCGGGTGATTCAATTCCCCCTATGCTGCCTACGGATGGTTAGAAGACAGTGGGAAGGGAGAAGAATCAGACCCGGTGTGCGCCTCAGTTTGGCGTCTCTTGGGGGTCGCGAGGATCCCAAGGGTCCCAGAAGCAGCCAAAGCGTTTATGGCCAGAAGGGCCCCTGGCTGCTTCCCCACACCCCGCGACTCGCATCCAAACTCCAAGGCCGACGGCCGACCCCTGACCCGGGACAGCTCAACCTGCACCGCCCGGCGGGGCGGGGCTGAGAACGCCGGCTCCGGGGCCGCAGTGTCGCCGCAGCGCCTGCCCCGCCCCCGCCCGCTCCTCCTCCCCCCACCCCCCCTCTCGGCCGCGGTCCCGAGCGGCTCCAGAGCTGACGCCCGCGTCCAGCCTAGGTGAGCGCCCGCCTCCTGCTCTCGGGACCCCGGTCCCGACAGCACGACCCCGCCTCTGCCCCTGGGTTCCTGCCCGCAGCCTCCGTACCCCGGACTAGTGTGCGCGCTCTCAGGTCTGGGAGCTGGGGCCAGCGCTCTGGGAGCTGGGGGCCAGCAGCCGGGCGGGCGGGCGGGCGGGGGGTGGGGGGAGGCGGGAAACAAGCTGGGGTGGGAGCACACGTCTTTCTTCTGCTCTCTCCTGCTGGCCCTAGCCCGCTGGCCGCACAGACCTACTGTGTGGCATTCTCCCTTCCTGGGCCACCCGGTGTGGTAGGGGGACCTGGGCAATGGTGTGAGGACTGCTTGAAAGGGCATCTCGGATAAAGGAACTGCACGTGCAAAGGCAGGGGGAGTGCACAGAAGGTTTGCGCTTGAGCTCCGCAGGGGAGGAGGTGAGGACCGCTAGCACCCCAAACTTGAACGCCTGGCTGAGGAGCTTGGATGCCATCCGGAGTTAGGCTGGAAGCCACTGGGGGCCTGAGATGGGCAGGAGCCTTCCAGGGTGGATATGGAAGGACCCACGTGACCCTTAGTGAAGAGTGGGACCAGGAGGAAAGAGGGAGTGAGGAGAGGCTTCTCCCCAGCATGCACTAGCTGGGCCCCTGGGAGGAGGGGTCTAGGACAGGACATTGGCTTCTAGTGGGTAGCCAGCCCTCAGGCACTGTTACAGTTTTTTTGGCATTGGGCAGCTTGTAGGCAAAGGACAGCACTCCGCAAAAACTTGGGGTCCTTTCCTGTCATGCCTCTGACAAAGACTTCTGCCTTTGAGGGGAGGTGTCTGAGCCTGCAGGAGACAGGAGGGCGCCAAACTGGCTTAGCACACAGTAGGCCTGGAGAAGCTTCAGTCCCCAGCAAATCTGTTTCCAGGCCCATGGCTCTGAAGGGTCCAAACACCTGGACACCTGGAATGGGAGGGAACAGCCTAAACAGACACTTGGTGGCAAGTTGAAGTCCCACCTTTTTTGGGATCTGTGGTTCAGGCTGGAAGGAGATGGGCAGGGCTAAGCTAGTGGTGCAGCCAGGATCTGGAGAGGGGCCCTGTTGTGCACAGGGAGGGTGCAGGCAGTGCAGGTGGTGGCCACGTTTTACAGACTTGCCTTGGTGACAGTAGGGAAGAGAGCATGGGTGTGTCCAGGTGGCCTTCAGGTGCCATGACCTATGGCCTATAATGGGCACCATTAGGGCAGGTAAGATCAAGTGCTAGGGAGTAGGTGGTCCTCCCCCAACCTTTTCTTCCTATCTTCTTGACCCCCTTGCCCTCAGCTACCTACCCAGGGTCCTTGCTGGGATCTGGACTAGACCTAGCGAGCCTCAGCCTCACCTCAAGTTTGACTTCAGGGAGAACTTCCAGGGGAAACAAATGGGATGACTGTGGGTAGACTGTGAGGAGGTCAGTTGTAAACACGGCGGCTAAACTTTCATCCTGGGTCTTCCAAAGTCCAGTCTGTGAACGGCACCTCCTAGAGAGCCCATCCTGTGGCCTTGAGGCCTCCTTGGCCGCAGGGATCTCTTTGTTGACTTGGCGAGCCCTCCCGCAGAGAGATGTGTGGGCTTCTTGGGTCCCTGCCCCTCTTGGCACTAAGGTGGTAAGGGGGTGCGAGGTCACCAAGATGCCCTTACTGTTTGACCTTGGCAAATCCTTGGCCCCTCAGTTTTTCCATCTGTTGTTGGGCATGACCTCAGCACCATGGGCCTGGTGGGCATTTGTGAAGAGTGAAGGTCAGGGAGAGCTCATGGTTGCTGGGCATGGCCAGTGGCAGGACTGTGTGCCTGGCCTCCCTTTCCCCCGACCTGATCAGGCCCAGGCTTGGGCGTGCTGCCCACTTCTGTTCACCATGGAGCTGGGTTTCCCTGGGGACCAGTGGACTGGCCCAGCCCCACCCCCTAGCCCTCCTGGCAGCAGCTTACACTCAGAGGAGGGGTGGAGGCTGGGCTGCTGCCTGGACCCCTGCCCCCTTGCCCTGCCTTCCAGGGCCTGGCAGGCTGGGTCTCCTGTTGGGCAGGGAACAAGAAGCAGTGGCTGCCGTTGAAGGAGGTGGGTATCCAGGGGCTGGCAGCCAGGGTGGGCGCAGGGACCAGAGAGAACTAAATGTCATCCCATTGTAGGAAGGAGGAACCGGAGGACAGGAAGGCCCTGATCTGCCCAAGGGGATCTGGGGTTTGACCCCAGCTGTGGTGGCCTCCGAGGAGAAAGGAGGGTCCCAGGGCTCCCAGGCTACAGGATTTTGAAGGGGCAGCAGAAATCAGGTCAGATTTCCTGGACAAGGCAGTTGTGGGGCTGGACCTAAAAATCTGGCAAAGGGACTCCCCTGGTGGTGGGTAGAGCCTGGGCAAAGGTGGGAGTGAGGAGTGAGGGTGCTGAGCCTGGAGGGGAGGTGCCCCCAGGGTCCCGTTGCTCCTCTGGCTCCCCTTTACGCAGTGGTTCCCAGCTCCAGTGGGGGCCTATTCTAGAAGGCCATCCCCACACTGGTTTTATCTCTAAGCCCTGATCCCTGTTGATGCCCCCTTCCCCCTACCCTCACAGGTTCTGAAGGCAGCTCCTGCTGGGATGGCCACACCAGCATTTCTAAGGGTCTTGGGGGGTCCAGCCCCACCAGGGGCACCCTAGCCTCCCACAGCCGACCACCTGTGCGCCTGCCTCCCGCTCAGCTGAGGCCACTCGCCATGGGAGGCTGCTTCTCCAAGCCCAAGCCAGGTATCTCTCTCCTTTTGCTTCCCCCCTCGATCTACTCTCCACCCCTTCCCTCCTTTCTCCACCCTCCTCCCTCCTTCTGCCACCTTCCTCCTCCCCCTCCCTCACTGCCTCCGAAGTAGGTCAGGCTGGGTGGCAGCCTCTGCTGCTTCTGCTGCTGCTGCGAATGTTGATGTGCTGGAGGCAGGAAGGGGTTGGGGGCCTGGCCCCCTCCAGTGACCCTTCCTCTTCGTTTGGGGCTTTGGGTGCTGGTGGTGCGAATAGAAGCTGAGTCTTGGAAAGGGGGAGGGAGGGTTCCTCCTGGCACAGGGTGGGGAAGGGCAGCTGTGTCCCCCAGCGCAGAGAAGGGAGGCTCTGGAGACAGGCACCCTCAGCCCCTCTGTGACCCAGGGTTCGTAAGTTATCTCTCTGAGCCTCAATTGCCTCTCTACAAAATGAGCCTGACCTTTCAGAGTTTCTGTGAGAATGGATTGGACAGATCCCAGCCCTGTTCACCTCTTGTGACCCCTGTGTGACCTTGGGCCACCTGCTTAGCCTCTCTGGGCACGCTTTTCCATTTGTACAGGAAATCCGCGCCCCCTCCCCACCAGCTTGGCTTAAGAAGTTTCAGCTCAGGGTGGGGGTGTCCTAAAGCACTGGGATGGCCTGAGTTTGTTCTAGGCTGAAGACTTCTCTGCTGAGCTCTCCCTCCAGCCCCACTGTCCCTCTTCCACCCTCACAGTACCCAGGAAAGCAAGGTATGCAGCTGTGTCACAGATGAAGAAACCACGAAGGCCGAGAGAGGCCTCCCTAGTGCCCAGTCAGTGCCCCGCCCACCCTGCCAGGCCACGCTGCCCAGTTTGGCTCGCCCCAGCTCCCCTTACCTGATACCCATCGGCTCCATTACCTTAGAACGCCTGAGCCTTTTCTCCTTTTCTTGGGTCTGAGGGAGAACTTGGGGGCAAGAGGAGATATGTGATGCCCTGCCAGGCAGAGGGACTCACCCATGCCTGCCTTCCCGTCACTCTTGTGCTGTGGACATTCAGCCTAGGGCCAGATCCCACCACCCTCCCTTCCTCCATGTATGACCCGGGCAAATGATGTCCACTGCCTTGACCTGGCACGTCAGCGCCAGGCAGGAGGATGCTGGCTGGCCCCAGCTGGCAGGAGGCTCTGGGCAGAAGATGCCACCTGTAGTTTCCTTTAAAGGAACGCAGAGAGCTGGCCTGCCTGGGACCGCTGGCCCCAGGACTCCTAGTAGAGGCCGCACCAGAGGCAGTGCTAAGAACTTAGCCTCTTGAGTCCAACTCTATCCTCCCTTCCTGGGTGTGTGACTGGGCAGATGACTTCACCCTTCTGAGTCTCTAAGTTGTCACTTGTAAAATGGGGCTAATTGTGCCCCCTGTGTGGGCTGTTGTGCTTAGCACTGGGTCAGGAACATAGGTGGCATTTGCAAAACATTACTATGTCCTCTTTTGGGGCTGGGCTGTCTGCAGCCAGGACCCCCCTGTGGGGCTTTGGCAAGAGGACAGGAGCTCAGTCCCCAGGCACACATTCTGGGCAGGTCGGGGGTGAGACTCAGGGAATTTCAGGGTGTGGGACTGAAAGCACTGGACCATGAGGGTTCAACTGAAGTCAGAAGGGACCACAGGGAAACCAGAATAAGTAGGTCTTTGTATAAATTCCTCACTTACTACCCAGCTCGGTTCTGTGGCTCAGAGCACACCAGCATACACCTCGTGAGCTCCCTCTACACTCCCTCTGCTTCAGCGACACCATGTTCCTTATAGCAAGTGTTCCAGGCCAGACTCTTACTAAGCTCAGAACCAGGAGGGAGTGCCCCTCTCTTGGTATCTGATCACCTGCCTTTTGTTAGGCCACAAGTGCTACCTAAAGGCTTTCCCTCCTTACCATGGCTGTCAGGAAGCTCTGAACTAACCAATCAAACACTGTTGCCCAACTGCATCCATTGAGCTTCTGCTCTGGATTGTTATCTCCGTCAGCATTCACCGTCACCGGAGAGGCAGGTGTTCTTCTCTCTGTTTTGTAACAAGGGTGTCTGCCCAAAGGGGCTAAGGCAGGGGCCCGTGGTCCCGTGGGCAGCTGGGAGTCATGGAGTTAGGGTTGCTTTGGTTCTGTGAGTGAGCAGAGACCTTCCTCCCCATTTGCCTTTCCACCACTGCTCTGACTTAATGGTTTCCAGTTAGATTGCATCTGGCAGGACCTCGGAGCCTTCTGGAAGGAGGTGGACGATGAAAACAGCCTGGCCTGGCTGTTATCTGGGCCCCTGCCAGGCTGTTCTTCTGAGCTCCCTCTCTAAAGCTCACATAGCTGGTGTCAGCTGAGTCCAAAGTATTTTTCTTTTTAATTCTTCTGAAAACATTCTAACACTATTACATAGAGTGCGGAAAATGAAGGGAAAAACCCACTCCACCCAGAACCCCCCACCCCCACCCTGCACCTGACACAACAGCTTCGGCATGTGGTGTGCTCAGGTGCCCCCCTCCCCCGCCCCCCACCCAACTGGAATCGTGGAACAGGCCTTCACCCCTGCTGCGCTAGGCCTGAGCTGGTGGGGTGGGACTTGAGGACAGGAGGGCTGCCCCCCAGGCTCCCAGGCTAGGGTAGGGGATTAGCACAGCATGAGATGAGGGACATGCAGGAGCTGGGCAGCAGGGGCGGGGGGGTGGGAGGGGCGGGCAACACCTCAGTTATGTCTAGCTGCATGGGCAAGAGTTAGCCAGGGCCAGGAGGGATGGTGGCCTGGGCCAAGGGAATTGCAGAGGCAAAGGCCAGGAGGTGTGACTTTGGGTTTCTTGCTCCCAGAGTGTCGGATTTGAGGTAGAGGGATTGAGAAGTGAGCTGGGAAATGCCTGGGACCTCTGGTGCTGGGGGAGTCAGGAGAGGCCCCTCCTGCTTCCTCACTGGGCCCGTGCTGTGCCCCAGGGACTTAGTTCCCATCGCTCAGCCTTCCTCCCTGCAGCCCCCGCCCAGGAGGCCAGGTTATCGCTGCCGAAAATTCTGTTTATTGTTCCCTTCTAATTAGAAAAACACCCCAGGCACATTGTAGGGAATTTGGAAAATGTGGAAAAAGTATAAAGAAGAAAATGACACTCTCCGGCTAACTCACCCCTAGAATTGCCCCAGGAGCAGCGGTGAACGTGTCTTCTGTGTGGAGGCTGGTTGTGGGGGCGGGGGGGGGGGCGGGTTGCTGTGCCCTGTCTGCTGCATCCACATGCACTCCCCCAGCTGGGAGTCACCCGCAAAGCCCCAGACCGGGCACATGAAGATGCTGAAAAACCAGTGCTTGGTAAATGCTGAAAGATTCTCGAACTGGTGAGAATAGCTATTTTAAGAAGTTGAAATTAAGTTGTGTACACTTTACAAAAAAAAATTTCTATTGATTTTAGAAAAGAGAGAAGAAAGGAGAGAGAGAAACGTTGATTTGCTGTTTCATCTATTTATTCACCCATTGGTTGATTCTTGTGTGCCCCGTGACCCGGGACCGAGACTGCTGCCTGGGTGCATTGCGGTGATCTCTAACCAACTGAGCTGTCTGGCCAGGGCTTTTTCTTCCTTTCTTTTTTTTTAATTTTGAAAAAAAGTTTAAACCTATGGGAAAGTTGCAAGCATAGGACAAGGAACCCATGATTTCCCACCACCCAGATTCACTGTCCAGGATCTGAGCTACACCTGTTCGGAATGCCCTGTTCTCACTTGAGTCAGACCCTACACGTGCCTCTGATCCCTCAGGGGTGTCATAGTTTTTCATTGGGGACCACACCCCTGGAGTCAGATCAAAACTCAGGGCACCAGGGCTCTTTCCCCACACACATTCCTGGAGAAAGGGCAGTTTCAGGGTTGAAGGAGCTTCTTTTGTGTTCCCCTCACTAATATTGTTATTGAACTAAAATCATGCAGAAATCAATGCAAGCCCACCCGGTGCCCGTCCCTGCTGCCCCTGCCCTGCTTCTTGTCTGCTTTAAGGCTCTCCACTGGTGGTGCTGGTGGCTTTCTGGAAAGTTCCAGGTGCAGGGGAGAAGCTGCATTTAGAAGAGCAGGCCCCGCCCAGAGCTTTGGGGTGGGTGGGCAAGGGGCTCATGGTGCCCCCCATCTGCCCACAGTGGAGCTCAAGATCGAGGTGGTGCTGCCGGAGAAGGAGCGGGGCAAGGAGGAGCTGTCGGCCAGCGGGAAGAGCAGCCCCCGGGCCTACCAGGGCAACGGCACTGCCCGCCACTTCCACTCGGAGGAGCGCCTGCCCACCCCTCACCCCTACCCTGGCACTCAGGACTGTGTGGAGGCTGCCGTCTGTCATGTCAAGGACCTCGAGAACGGCCAGTGGGTGCTGGGCCTGGCACAGGGGGCAGGGAGCCCCAGGTGGGAGGACAAGCATAAGCCACAGATAAAGTGGGCAGGAGGCCTAGAAGGGGCCCAGGGGTAGCCATTCTGGCCACAGCCTTTGTGGCTTCTGCTGGTCAGGGCCTGCTCCCCAGAAGGCTGGCATCTGGAAGGAGGTGCTGGCAGGAGGTGGTGCCTCACATCTAGCCCAACTTCTGAGTGCGGCTCTTCCCCAGGATGCGGGAAGTGGAGCTGGGCTGGGGCAAAGTGTTGCTGGTGAAGGACAATGGGGAGTTCCATGCCTTGGGCCACAAGTGTCCGCACTATGGCGCACCCCTGGTGAAAGGTGAGTTGTCCTTGTTCACAGGGGAGGTGGGGGTGTGGCCTCCTGAAGTGGACTTGGCCACTGCACCATCAAGCCCCAGCTTCTCCAGGCCCCAGCCCAGCTTGGCTCCTTCCCAAACCCCCAGTTCCTCATCTACTGGGGGAAGGGTCTCCGGGGCTATGTGGGAGGGTCAGCAGGTGCTGGGACACAGGAATCCTTGGAGGACTCTTGCAGGTGGCCTCAGCTCAGCACTGCACCCCCTCAGGTGTACTGTCTCGTGGCCGGGTGCGCTGTCCTTGGCATGGTGCCTGCTTCAACATCAGCACCGGGGACCTGGAGGACTTCCCTGGCCTGGACAGTCTGCACAAGTTCCAGGTGGGGCCGGGTGTGTGGTGGAGTGGGAGCCTGGGGCTACAGTCAGGGACTGGAGCTCCCAAAGCTTGGTTCTGAGCACCACAGCACTTGCAGGTGAAGATTGAGAAGGAGAAGGTGTATGTCCGGGCCAGCAAGCAGGTAAGAGGGTAGCTTGGGGCTCAGGTAAAAGGGAAAGCCAAGAAGGGCGTCTGGGTCAAGGGAACAGCAAATGCAAAGTCCTGTGGTGGGAGGGGTTCCGGTGAGGGTGGCTGGGGAGCAGAGTGAAGGGTGCATGGTGGGGATGAGGCTGGACTGCTGGGCTTATGGCATAAGGAGGTTGGCCGTGACCCCAGCTCCCAGCCACCCCCCACTCTCTGGCGACTACTAGGCCTTGCAGCTGCAGCGAAGGACCAAGGTGATGGCCAAGTGCATCTCTCCAAGTGCTGGTCACAGCGGCAGCACCAACGTGCTCATTGTGGGCGCAGGTAGGTGGTAGGGTAATGACAGGCAGGATGGGATGGGAGAGAGGCAGTCCTTGACCCACAGCCCCCTCCCCTCAGGTGCAGCTGGCTTGGTGTGTGCAGAGACTCTACGGCAAGAGGGCTTCTCAGATAGGATCGTCCTGTGCACGCTGGACCGACACCTCCCCTACGACCGGCCCAAGCTCAGCAAGGTGGGGGTGGGGCAAGTGGAGACAGGGCTCTGTCCCTGTGGGAGCAGACAAGCTGCTGCCCATTGGGGGTCCAGCCAGCTGCCTGCTCCGCTCATGCCAGGGCCTGGAGTTTGAAGATCTGGGCTCGTTGAGTTCTATCCTGCAGCCCGTGTGTGACCTGGGGCTGGCTCCACCCTCCCTGGGCTCCAGGTCCTCTGTTGCACGGCTCCATCTCAAGCTGGCTCTTCCCACAGTCCCTGGACGCCCAGCCCGAGCAGCTGGCCCTGAGGCCCAAGGAATTCTTCCGAGCCTATGGCATCGAGGTGCTCACCGAGGCCCAGGTAGAGGACAAGGCTGGGAAGCCATGAAGGGCACGAGGAGGCATAGGCTCCTGAAGATGTGGGTGTGCTCTGCCCTCCTGGCCTTGCTGCCCAGGCACCTGGGGGTGCTCCTGGCCTGGGAGACTTCACTGGATTTTCTTGGTAGGGTCACGGGCACATGCATAGCCCAAGTGTGTGGGGACACAGATGATTTGTTCGGGGCTGGGCCGAGAGAACCTGGTGGGACTTGGGGGGTATAAGGAGGTCTTTGAGGAAAAGATGATGTGAGAAGCTCAACACCGGCGGAGGAATTGCCAGGTGAGAGAGGAAGGACAACCAGGTGTCAGGAGGAGCCCCGTGGAGCTGCTGAGAGGGGCTGGCAGGGCTCTGGGCATGCTGTGGGACCTGGACGCGTGTGGCCAGGCCCAGGTCCATGCTCTGCCTGGGGGGGTTGCAGGTGGTCACAGTGGATGTGAGAAACAAGAAGGTCGTGTTCAAGGATGGCTTCAAGCTGGAGTACAGCAAGCTTCTGCTGGCACCAGGGAGCAGGTGGGAGTGTCTTTCCCACTGCCCTCTGTTGGGCACCGGGCAGGCCACTGTCCAGGATGGGAGGGCTCAGGGTGCCAGGAGCCCCTCAATGACACTGGCTGTGTCACAGCCCTAAGACCCTGAGCTGCAAAGGCAAAGAGGTGGAGAACGTGTTCACCATCCGGACGCCCGAGGATGCCAACCGTGTGGTCAGGCTGGCTCGGGGCCGCAACACGGTGGTCGTGGGAGCCGGCTTTCTGGGTGAGCAGCTGCAGCTGGTGGGGTGGAGGTGGCTGATCCCAAGGTAGTACTGGCTCTGGGGGGCACAGGGTGCCAGCCCGCTGCCCACAACCCTTGCCCAGGGATGGAGGTGGCTGCCTACCTGACCGAGAAGGCCCACTCGGTGTCCGTGGTGGAACTGGAGGAGACGCCCTTCAGGAGGTTCCTGGGGGAGCGTGTGGGTCGTGCCCTCATGAAGGTGAGTCCACACTGGTCCCCAGCCCCTCAGAACCAAACCAGTCCCGGCCAGGCTCTTACCCACTGCCCATCGCCCACCTGCCCTGACAGATGTTTGAGAACAACCGGGTCAAGTTCTACATGCAGACAGAGGTGTCAGAGCTGCGGGCCCAGGAGGGAAAGGTGGGCCCTTCTCCCCACCCCCTGCCACATTCTCTGTCCCCTTTCTCCTGTGCCCAGGAGCTGGGCCCCACTGCTCCCCTGCCTCCTCCCCACAGCTGAAGGAGGTTGTGCTGAAGAGCAGCAAGGTGGTGCGGGCCGACGTCTGCGTGGTGGGCATCGGTGAGTGGGTGGGCAGGCGGGCGGGCGGGCGGATGTGAACGAGCACAGCCTGAGGCCAGTCCCTGAGCCTGTTTTTGCATCTGTCAGATGGGGACCAGGACCGTACCCACCTCAAAGGGCTGCTGGGGGATTATGGTACTGGGCTTGGTCCAGGCCCGGCACGGAAGACGCTGCCAGTGAGCACTGCCCACTCGCACTTGACTCCGTGGCCTGCCCTGTGAGGGCTTCAGGGCACAAACATGCCTCTACCTGGTCCCTGATCCAGCTGAGCTATCGGTTTGGGAAGCAACAGAGCTAGGAGGTAGCAACACATGGGCTGGGGTGGCATGGTATGCCCACCCCCAACCCATCAGGGGGTATCGTGGACCACTTCCTAGAGATGACAACACGTGAGGCATAATGGGAGACACAGGTGCATGGGGGTCCAGGCAGAGTGGCAGGACACACAGGCCGCAGGGTATGCAACCCACTGGGTGGTCAGTCTGGGACTGGGCTGTGGCCCGTGGAGGGTATGGGTCACACAGAGTGATGAGGTGAGAGAAGTGGACACAGCGGCACCACCCTGTCAGGTGCGGTGCCGTCCACGGGCTTCCTGAGGCAGAGTGGCATCAACCTGGATTCCCGAGGCTTCATCCCTGTCAACAAGGTGGGACTCGGTGGGGTGGGAAGGGCACCTGGCTGGGGGCCATGGGAGGTCCAGGCCAGGGCCCCCTTCCCAACCACAGAGTCCTGGGCCCTCTCCCCACAGATGATGCAGACCAACGTCCCAGGTGTATTTGCGGCTGGTGACGCAGTCACCTTCCCCCTGGCCTGGAGGAACAATCGGAAAGTGAACATCCCACACTGGCAGATGGCTCATGCCCAGGGTATGGCCAGCCCTATGGCAGGATAAGGGCGGGGAGGCTGTCTTGGGGTCTCGGCCTCCCCCTGCCCCGTCCCTCAGTTGCTGTCCTTGGGACCTGGTTGCTGGTTGCAGAGCCATTCAAAGCACTGTGGTGGCCTGTCTGGGTCAGCCCCATCCAGGTGATCACTAAGACAGGTCACAGCGCAAGCCTTGTGTGTGGCCCATCTCCAGAGACCTCCCTCCTCTGGCCCCTGGAAGCCCCACTCAGCCAGCCACGGTGCCCCACCCCCACTTGTCCTTCCAGTAGTCTTGTCTTTTCTCTCGTACTCAAAGACACACATTCACCAGGGAGAGAAAAGGGGATTTAGTGGGACGTGGGCCAGCTCCCCACTCAGCGCCTGTCTCCCTTGGGCCACTCGATTGACTCGGAACCCAGATGCCTCATGCAGACCCCTGGGAGGTGGCCATCTGGGCCTGGAGACCTGGGGCTCAGTGGGGAACTGCGGTGCTCTCTGAGGAGCAGATTTCCCCCTCACCAAACCTCTGAAGATGTGCTCACTATTCACACCGGGTCTGGGCCCCTGAGCTGCAGGTGCCAGCAAGTCAGCTGCCTTAGAGGGAGGACCCCAGACTCCCTGCACCCGCCTCCCCTCCCCTCTGCCTGCATGTTATCTGAGCCTCTGCTGCCTGAAACCCCACTCCTGTACCAATTTCTGTTCAGATCCAAGGTTGGTGCTAGGTTTTAAGGAGCAGAGGCTATGCATCAGTGTAATTAAGGTTTAATGGGAGGGTGGGGGTGGGGCTTCATGAACTAGGAAGCTACCCGAACTATTCTCTCTGGGGCCCAGGGTGTGCCTGGCATCTCTGCTTCCAGGTTATTTATGCCTGCTCTCCTGCCTCCCTCTTCAGACCTGATGAGTCTGAATAGTTAGTTGTCCATGTGCTCACATGAGATGGCCCGGCAGCCCCACATCCCCAGGAAGCCCACCTTCCAGATCCAGGGCACTTCATTCAAATTCTCCAGAGAAGCAATCGAAGTGACCGGCTTTGAGCTAGGTGTCCCCCTCTGTACCAGTCAGCTGCAGCCAAGCTTGGGTAGTGGGCTGTACAGTGATGTACCTCTTAACCTCGGGAGGCAAGAAGTAACCCCACATGTGAGGGGTCCCAGAGAGCCAGAGGCAGGCAGTATAGGGTTGGTGGGGGCTAGGGTCGGGCTTTCACTCTTCTGGATCCCGCAGGGCGCGTGGCGGCCCAGAACATGCTGGCGCAGGAGGCAGAGATCAGCACTGTGCCCTACCTATGGACTGCCATGTTTGGCAAAAGCCTGCGCTACGCGGGTAACTGAACCTCGGAATGGGGCGGGGCTAAGGTGTTACCAGAGTGCAGAGGTGGGGCTTGGAGTTAGGGCGGAGCTATGAGCATCCTAGGGCGGGACCACGACAGCTATAGAAAGTTGTAAAGCATACACTGGGGGCAGGGCTGGGGACTACCTAAAAGGACAAAGAGAGCTAGTCCTGGAGAGGGGTACAGGGGACATTAAGGAGGGCACGGAACACGGACGCGGTGGAGTCCCATCCCCTTTGCTGAGTTCATGTGGGCGCTGCCCGCCTGCCTGGCCCACAGGGTACGGAGAAGGCTTCGACGATGTCATCATCCAAGGGGATCTGGAGGAGCTGAAGTTCGTGGCTTTTTACACCAAGTGAGAGCAACCGGGCGGAGCAGGGGCACGAAACAGCAGGAGCTCAGTCGGTAGGAGGAGCTCATCCCAGAGAAGCCTTGCTCCGGAGGAAGGGTTCTTACAGGTGGATTGAGTGGCAGTGGAAAGAACTAGGCAGGAGGCACTGCTGAGGAAAGGTGAGGAGATGGGGCAGTAATAACTCCTCCAGCTGCCACACCTTGAGGCAGGACATTTTATCATCAGCACAGCTCTTCGAGGGGGATGTTGACACCCGCATTTACACTGAGGAAAGTCACATAGAGAGTGGTAATCCCAGGAGAAGATCCTGAACCCCACAGAAGAGTATGGCTGGAACCTCCATGGGGGTCCCACAGGAGCCCCAAGCCCATGCTGGGCTAAAGTGCAAATCAGGGGGTGTTTGGTGCTCAGGACATTCCTGTTCTGGGTAAGATCCCCTCCTGGGTCCCAGGTGGACAGTAGTACATCAGGGTCTCCAAGAAGGGGGCCACTGATGGGCAGTCATTGGACTCAGCCACCCTCTCCCTGCAGAGGCGACGAGGTGATCGCTGTGGCCAGCATGAACTACGATCCTATCGTGTCCAAGGTGGCCGAGGTGCTGGCCTCGGGCCGTGCCATCCGGAAGCGGGAAGTGGAGTGAGTGTGGGCATCAGAGGCCTGGGGCAGGGGGCTAGAAGGCTACCCAAGGACTGGCTCAATGTTTCCAAGGCAGTCAGCTGCCTCACGGCCCTCCAGGGCCAGTTCCCCCACTCTTGGTCCCCCTCAGTCTGAGGCTCCCAGGGCAATGGGGCCATGTGGGACATAGGTTGTGATTTAGGAGTGGGCTGGTTATATGTGCTCTTGAGAGACTGAAGGAAAAGGGGTCATGTCCCAAGGCAGGGACAGTGCCGTGGGGAGGGGTCAAGGTGCATTGCTTGAGCAATCACTGAACTTGAGACATCCGACTGGACATGGTAGTATTGAGCCTGGCAGAAGCCATGTGGGGAAGCACAGCTGCAGGTGCCCTGCACAGAGATGTGGGGTGATTGTTTGGGGTCCGGGAGACACTGGACACCAGTCACTACCCTCATACCAGCATGGTGTCCATGGGAGTGCCCCTGTGGACTTTACCTGCTGCCAAAGAGCCCCCAGGGACTGAGAAAAGCCTGGAGGCCACAGGATGGGGGTAGGCTTCAGGCTAGAAACAGTGGAGAACCAAAAGGGAACACAAATGACATGCTCTTCCCTGGCCTTCTCTGTCTCTCCCTCTTGCCCTCGCAAAGGCTGTTTCTGCTGCACAGCAAGTACGTGTGTCCTGTCCTTCCTGTTGACTATTCTGAGCCTTTCCCACCTCAACCCACAGTCTGCACCTGATGGTCTTTGCCCCTTCGCCCAAGTACACATCCCTGCTGGGCACCAGGGCGTGGCACAGAGCGAGCCCTGCTATCCTCAAGGGCCAGCTGCTCATGGGGCTGAGTGGGGAGCCTGGTCTCTTCTACTCTGACTCTTCCTCCCTTCATTCCTGCAGGACCGGCGACATGTCCTGGCTCACAGGGAAAGGATCCTGAGCTCCCATGCAGCAGACTTGGACAGGCATGCTGGGGCACCAGGGACACAGACCAAGCCCTGGGGGCAGGTGCCAACCTCCAATTTCCCAGGATCCCCCAGGGCAGAACCTGAACCCTCCCAGTGCTTGCCATCAGCTGCCTGTCTCACCTCCAGAGACACTTCCACTGCTTCCAAGTGATGCTAACCACCCAAGGCCTGGACTGCCATCACTGGCCGGCAGTAGAGGCAGGATAGGCCCTGCCTCTTCTCCCTCTATTGGGACTGGTCCCCTGTAGGACCTTGCAACATACTAGACATTATCTCAAAATTAAAACATGCACATTTGCAGATCTGTGTGACTTCCATTGTAATTGGGCACTCATGAGGGAGACTGTAGATGACAGGGAGACAGGCACAACCACAGACTGCTCAGTGCTACCCCGAGTGCCCGGAGGAGGGAGCAACTGATTCCCGCCCCCCCCCCCGGGGGGTGCTTAGGAAGGGCTTCTCCAACCAGTCTTGGATCTGGATTTTGAAGGAAGGGAATTCCAGGTAGAGGAGACAGCAGGTGCAAAGGGCTTAAGACAAGACACGCTTCCTCAGGGTTCAGAGGCTGCACAAATCTGGCAGTTTGGGGGCATTTGCGCACTTAGAGCTGTAGGAGCTGGGTCCTGAGACAGCCCTCATGCCTCTCCTGGCAGCCAGAGCTTCCTGTATCCACATATCGCAGGTGAAGAAACTGAGCCTCTGCTATTCAATAGAAATGAGAATACAGAACCTCTGCACCACGTTGCACGTCTCAATCAATAAATAAGAACAGCGAGGGCAGACGCCAGGGCTTCAGGCTGGGGGCCCGAGCAGGAAGGGGATGGGCTGCCTGTGGACGCCGCTACGGGCTCGGAACCCTCCACCCGGGATCCCGGGCGCGGCGGACGATCACGGCCGAGCCCCGCTTAGACACGGCATGCCGGGAACTGTTGCCGATCTCCGGGCAGGCGCCGGGGAAGTGCAGTCGGACGGGGCTGGGACCCGGCGCTGACACTCCGCGGGAAATGTTTCCCGGAAGGTTAGACACTTGCCGCAACCTCGGGTCCCAGGTGCCGGGACGTCAGCAGGGCCAGGAGGCGCGCTAAGCGTGTCGGGAGGCTCCGCGAGCCGGAAGTCTGCCCTCGCCCGGAGCTCGCCGGGAAATGCAGTCCCTCTGGGCGACCCAGGGCGGTGTCCGCACGTCTCGCAAGCACGGTGACCGCTCGGACGTGGGCCCGGGATGGCTGCGACGGGCGGCTCGGGGGGCCCGATCGGGGCCGGGGCTCTGGCGAGCGGCGCGCGGTCCAAGGTAGCCCCGAGCGTGGACTTTGACCACAGCTGCTCGGACAGTGTCGAGTACCTGACGCTCAACTTCGGGCCCTTCGAGACGGTGCACCGCTGGCGGCGCCTCCCGCCCTGCGACGAGTTCGTGGGGGCTCGGTACGGCGTGGTTCAGGGAATTTGGGGGTGGGGGTGTCTGAGAGGGTTTCATGGAAGATTCCAGGGGCGAGGCCAGGGCGGGATAAGGTAATCAAGAGAGGAGTGGTGGTGTCCAGTATGATGCCCAGGGTAGTTTCGTGGTTGTTGTTTTTTTTTTTTTAATTTATTGGGGGTTATATTGTTTGATAAAGTTATATAGGTTTCAGGTGTACAATTCTGTAATACATCGTCTATGTAATGTATTGTGCGCTCACTACAATTCAAGGCTCCTTCCATCACCATTTGTCCCCCCTTTACCCTCTTTTACCTCCCCTGCTCTGTGGCAGGGATTTTGAGAGGGGGCAGTTCGCGGTGGGGACATGTGGCCAGGATCAGGGTAGTGGGGGGCAGGGTACTAGAGTTACGTTTTGTTTGTGAGTCTCCAGCCAGGGTCCCAGGTGCTCTGCAGTGGGATGAGGATTCCAGAGAGTTCTGGGCCAGTATCGGGGGTCCCCAGATGCAGAGTGTTCTGGTGTACTGGTGGAATTTACAAGTTTCTGTTCATTGTGGTAGTTGAGAGGTGTTATTCAACTTCTGTGGCATCGTAGATGCTTGGTCTCATTCCCCTGGTGCCCCCAGGAGGGTCCTGGCCTCACCGCTCCCCACCTCTCCTTCCTTTCTAGGCGCAGCAAGCATACAGTGGTGGCCTATAAAGATGCCATCTATGTATTTGGTGGAGACAATGGGTGAGTCTGAGCATCAGGGTGTTTGGACCAGGGAGGGAAAAACGTGGTGGTTTGGACTGGGCTTCTGCAGCTCTGCTGCTCTCTTTATAAATGCCAGGTAAGCACTCAGCTCTATTTTCCCGGTCTGTAAGGGATTCCCTGCACTCAAAGCCCTCAGTACAGCATCTAGTGGGTACTACATGCTCAGGACCCAGAAATTTCCCTCTTGTTCTGGTTGACCAGACACAGTCTTGAAAGAAACACATCTGTCCTGGCTACCACCCTGCCAGGCACTTTTCCTTCCCTACACTGCTCTCTGGGCCTCATCCACATGCTCACGTGGCAGCTGAGAAGGCATGGAGGGCCGTTTTATTTATTTCCCACACTTTTCACTTTTTGGAAGGGTTTTCCCACATTGCTATAAACTCCTGGCAATGACTTGATGTTCTGTTGGTGAGCACACCTCCATCACCCGAATGGTTTCCAGTTAAGCTGTGGCTGGTTTCCTTTGCTGGAAGATCATGGTCAGGGTGAACCCTCGGATTGTGCAGCTGCCTCCTTCCCCTGGCATGTTTCCCTCTGATCCATTCCACAGGAGTCGAACCTCCCCTGAAGGAAAGAGCTGTCCTAGTATGGGCTGGGCAGTGTCAGGTACTGGGCACAAGCACAGGTGCAGCGGACACAGGGCCAGGACGGGGCGTCTGGTCCTGGCAGGGAAGCCTTTGTGGAAGGGCTGGTGACCTGAGAGGTGAGTGAGAGTGAGCCACGCAAAAAACGAAGAACGTGCTAAGCAGGGGCGTCAGTGTGGGCAATGGCCCGGAGGTGGGAGGGTGCAGAATATCACTGGGTCCAGGTATAAACAGGGTTTCCCACCTTCATTTATTTGTTGATGTGCTCAGAAAAGGCCAGAGTTGCCCACCAGGAATCTGGGAGGGCTGGGAGCCTGTTGGATGTGGGCAGAAGCTTGGTCTCTTGGATAAGCAGGGCTCAGTTCAAGTTAGAGCTTTGTGGCTTTGGGCTCAGGCAGGTGGCTAACAGCACTAACTGCATTCCGGTCTCCCTCTCTGTATATCGGGTGGCTTTGTGTGTTTCATGAGGTCAAGTGACCACAAGGCTGTGAGGGGCTCAGCACAGAAGTTTCCCTGTGTTGAGGGTGCAGTGTTTGCACACAACCCATCCTGCTCATAAGTCCTGTCACCACCTCTCAACCACAGGACCTGGCCTAATGGCCAGGAAGGGCTGGCCTCCAATTGGTGCCACAGCTGTAGTCCTGCAGGACTCCGTGGGGGAGCTGACTTTGGGCTGACAGGGTAGGCAGGATCCCATGAGGGCCTGCAGAATGGGCAGAAGAGCCTCCTTAGGTGTGGTCCCCTGGCTTCCAGCCATGTCCCCCACCATCTCTTCCCCGTGAATAAGCAGAGGGATCCATTTGAAAATGCAAGTCAGAGTGTGTTCCTCCTTGGTGGATAGCATGTGGACATCTCTCCACCTCTCTGACTAAAAGCCCCAGCCCGCTTGCCAGTCGGTGTGCCCTCACTGCTCCTCTGCCTTCACCTCGCACTGCACTGGGCCACACCGCTGCCTTGCCGTGTTCAGATTGTGCCAAGCATCCTGCTAGGCCCTGGCGCTGGCTATTCCCTCCTGCTCACCCTCCCACCCTTCCTCTGAATCACCTGTGAGTGAGGCCTTCCCCGACCACCCAGACCAACTGGATCAATCAGTGGCCCTCCCCTCCCCTTCTGCTCCTCTTTCCTGCTCCATTCACCCCAGAGCATACAGATGTTGGTTACTTGTTTCTCCCAGGGTAGGGCCTGCATCCCAGCACCCAGACAACTCAACAAATGTTTGTCACATGAATGAGTGAAATAAAGACATGTACCAGAACCTCAGTGGGAATCCCCCAGACCAGAAAAGGTGTGGTGGCCAGCACAGGGCAGTGGCTGGGAACATCCCCAGAGGTATTCTGTGTCAGGAACTGTAGCAACAAGCAGAAATGTTTTTGCTGCAATGCGACACTAAGAAACAGGGTACAGATTTGTCTCAATCTAGTTGTAACATTTTAGAACAACAGGGTAGGAAGAAAGATGGCCCGGCACTGGGTGGGTAGGTCAGTTGGATGGAGTGTCCTCCCGATATGCCAAGGTTTCAGGTTCTGTCATCAGGGCACATACAAGAATTAACTAACAAATGCATAAATAAGTGGAACAGCTCTGTCTCCCTCTCTCTCTCCTTTCTTTCTCTCAAAATCAATTAAAAAGAAAAAGATGGCCTACAACCCTGGGGGTTGCGTAGGGGTGGGGGCGGCAAACGGGAGAGGGGAGGAGTTAACTGTCACACCTCTGCTTCCCAGCTCCGGCTTCCTGGTTGCAGGGCCCCAGACAGGTCCTTTATCTCCCAGGCTGCTTCCTCCTCTGTAAATGCAGGTGGAGAGCTCAGCTGTCTGGTGCAGACTGAGCCAGACCATGCTGGGGGTGCTGGGCTCCTGCTGGGCTGACACCCTTCCTCCCCCTTCGTGACAGGGGCTGGGTGGTACCAAGCAGGTTGTGTTAGGTGGTGCCGTGGCCAGTGGACTTGCTTTCTGTTTTATTGTATCTTTTCGTTGTCGTTATTTATTTATTTATTTTTACTGAATCTATTGGGGTGGCATTGGTTAATAAGCTTATATAGGTTTTGGGTGTACAGTTCTATAAATACATCATCTGTATATTGTATTGTGTGTCAGCCACCCTGATTAATTGTATCTTTAATGTAGCTGTTACACTGGCTTTGTGATAAAGAGGCGGCAGGAAGACCTGAGAGTAGGGCAGGGGCCTTTCCTGAGATGTGGGCGAGCGTCTGTACTGTGGTGGCACAGCCTCCGAGAAGCAGGCGCTCAGACATACGAGTGGGGATTCTGGGGCCTGGCGTGAAGTGCGAGCTCAAGTCCGTGGTGGGGTCGTCCGAGCCAAGCTTTGGTTCTGACTCCTGGCAGACAGACCCTGTGCCTGCACCGGCTCAGGAGCTTCCTTTGTGGTCACCTCTCTGGTCCCTCGAGCCTCACCTGGTTGTCTGGCCCTGGCTAAGTCCACCCAAAACAACTTGCCCAGCCCCTGGCCTACCCTGTCCATTTTCTGGGTCTTGGCTGGGCAACGCCCTGCAGAGCAGGCCAGGACTGAGCCCACCTGTCCCCGGCTGTCTTTCAGGAAGACGATGCTCAACGACCTCCTGAGGTTTGACGTGAAGGACTGTTCCTGGTGCAGGTGGGTTGCCCCCTGAATCCCAGGTCCCTGCTCTTCTCCTAGAACTCAGTGGCACTCTTTTGGGCAGATTGCCGGCAGAGTCACGTTCCTGCAAAGGCAGAGAGAAGCCTAGTGCCTCTCTTAGTAGTCCCTCTGTCACTCGGTTTCTTTTCCAGTCTGTGACTGAGATTTGTTATTCGAAATCCTGTTCATTAGGAAATCTGTTTGATCCAGTTGTGGGTCCTCAAATTCTACCCCAGGCGAGCCCTTTGGTCACCACACCTGTCTCTCGGGCCAGGGGCTAGAACCAACATGGAGGGCCATCAGTCGTGGGTCCTTTTAGGGTTGCATCTGCTGCTGTAGGGGCTCTTCTCCCCTCCCTACCACATGGAGCACAGCCTCTGCCAGCAGACCCCAGCCAGGCAGTGGGCATCATGTGGACCCTGGCCTCCCACCTGCAAATGGTCCTCCTGCAGCCTTGGCAAGACACCTGCCCGTTCTGAGCACTGCATATCTGTGCCCTCCAGTCCAGCCCCTGCCTGGGAGCAGCTCACGGCTGTGCGGGAGGAACAGGCTCTGGGATCAGGAGGTAGCTGGGTTTCCTCTAGAGCACTGCCGTCTGTTTGTGCAGAAGCACAGGTTCGCCGGGCCGTTTGTGTGCCACGCTCTGTACAGGAGCTCTGCGCGCTGCCCTCTCAGCCCCAGCAGCCCTCTGGGGTGGGGTCTGACTGCCTCCTTGGTGGAGACCAGGGCAGCACTGGGAGCACCACAGAAATGACTATGTCATTTCTCCCACGCTTCATTTTAAAGCACAGCCACTAGTACAAATTCATTTTTAAAACCACTCTGAAGACTTTTCAGTTCTTTGTTAAAAATTGTTTACGTATAAGACTGAAAAGGAACAGCCCCCAGAAAGCAGTACAAATGGATTTTTAACTTGGGGGGTAAAATTTCTGGGCCAGCCACACTGCAGACATGGTGCGGCTGTGAGAAGGGGGTAGTGACGACTCTAGAGCAGCCCGAAGACCTGTGCACAGTCTGTTTAGTTGAAAAACACACTACAAAATATCCACTGGGAGATTCCATTTTTAAAAGTCACTCAGAGGCGCAATTTGCCCAGGAAGGTGTGGGGTAGACCCCCGGCTATGGACAGTGGCTTCTGGCAAAGAGGTAATACATAAATTTTAGTGCTAGTTTTTTTTCCCGTATTGGTAACTTTCTTAAAAGTTTCTGTAATGATACAGGTGTTAACCTTCAAAACACTGCTGACGCTCACTGCCTCTTGTTCCCCTGCCAGGGCCTTCACCACTGGGACCCCGCCAGCCCCCCGCTACCACCACTCAGCCGTGGTCTACGGGAGCAGCATGTTCGTCTTTGGTGAGCCGCCGCTCACCTCCCCGGCCGAGGGTCCCTTGCCCTGCCGTCAGGCCCACGTGCTGTGCTTGGCTGGCCTCTCTCCATCTGCCCCTCGGCCTGGTTTCCTGGCCTGCATGGGAATCGTCTGCCTCTGTGACTGGGCTGGAAGGTGGCTTTTCTGCCCCGTGAGGGACAGGGAGTGGGGTCCTGCTGATCTGTGTGTTTCCAGAGCCCAGCACAGGGACAGACACCCAGTAGGTGCTCCCGGGCTGTGCAGAGGGAGTTCAGGAATGCATTTTCCATGGGGCCAAGTCGTGTCCTCGCCTCCCAAGATATGAGGACTCTGCAATGCTGCCTTCGGGTATGACCGTTTCTCTCTCTTTACCCAGGGGGTTACACTGGGGACATTTATTCCAATTCTAACTTGAAGAATAAAAATGACCTCTTTGAATACAAGTTTGCAACTGGCCAGTGGACGGAGTGGAAAATTGAAGGACGGTGAGAAACTGCTGAAAACTCTGGGGGTTGTGCTGCAGGCCTTCTGGCCCTGTAGCATTACAGATGAAGAGCCTGAAGCCTAGAGAGGCCTGGGAGCTGGGAGCTGGTGTTAACCTGTTTGCAGCCTCCTCCCAGCTCTTAGGTTGCCTCCTGTCAAAAGTAGAAAGGATGGAATGTCCTGTGATGGGTGCTTCCACAGTCCTGCCTTGCGAGCACCCCCTTTGATATTTGGTAGCAGCTGGCAGAGGACTGTGTGCCCTGTGGATGTCTGAATGCCTCATCAGTGACCTGGTGCCGCAGGAGCTCATCCCCTGGTGTTGTCAATTATACCCTGACTAGAGTCCCTGGGGTCCCAGTGTCAGCAGATGTGGACACGGCAGTCCTAGGGCCTGGCAGGACTTGCAGGACTGTGGCTGTTGGACCATCCTTGTGGGGTTGTGAGGCTCGGGTCTGTACTGGGTGGCCTCATCCCTTCCCTGCCTGTTGCTCCAGGTTGCCGGTCGCTAGGTCAGCCCATGGTGCCACAGTGTACAGTGACAAGTTATGGATCTTTGCTGGTTATGATGGCAATGCCAGGTAGGTGGCGGCCTGGCCCGTGCACTCCACCTCTGAGCAGCCCAGGATACTGGTACACAGAGTGGGCCTTCTTAGCCTTGGAGGGCTCAGGATGGGGGTTTCTCGGGAGGATGGGTGTGTGGACAGGGGGTGGGGGGAAGTGGAAGATGGGCAGGATGAGGGTGATGGCCACTGAATGTAGCCCCTGCCTGCTCCCACCACGTTTGTGCAGCTGTCACACAGGTCTCCAGAGCAGGGAGCTGAGGGGTGGGGGGAGGAATCCTGAGGTGAGAATACTCAGGTCCGCAGCAAGGAATGACCTTAAAAGGGGCAATGAGCAGGAGGGCGGCGGCAGCAGGGCTCAGACTTGGCTCCTCCCCTACGGAGGAGAACAGGCTTCTTGCTTATGTTATAGGCATTTTCCTTCCTATTTTAGCAAATTGGCTGTTCTGTATTTTTCTGATTACAAAAGCAGCGTGTGCTCATTCCCCAAAACTTCAGCGTTATAGAAACTCTAAACAATGCGATTTTTGTGAGCATAGCCTTTCCGAAATCCTCTCTTAGCCCCAGGGATCAGCTGAGTGGCTGACCCTGTCCCCTACCCTAAATGTCGAGAATGAGGCCTTTCTTCAAGTGAGAACTCTCTTCCTGCCTGGGCTGGGCAGTGGCCTGGCACAACAGGGACTCAGTGGAGCCCCCACAACCCCCCAATTGAAGCTTCATGGCTGCCACAGAGACCTCGGACCAGTCCCCAAGTGATGGGATGTTCTTCCCAAGAGCCTTCCCTCCTGGCCAGGCCCAGGCCCACCCTGACAGCCAGCCCCAGGACAGACACCCTGACCCTTTTGTCCTCATGCAGGCTGAACGACATGTGGACCATTGGCCTGCAGGACAGAGAGCTCACATGCTGGGAGGAGGTAAGAGGCTGGGGGCCTGGGTGAGGTTGTGGGGAGACAGGGAGGTAAGGGGTGTGAGGGGTCCAGGGTAAGGAGAGGAAGGGAGGTGAGTACAGGGGATGGGGGGCTGGAGCGGGAGGTGAGGCAGGGAGGTGAGAGGTTCGAGGACGGGTGGGCCAGGCTGGGTGGTGGTGGAGGCTGCCATGTTCCCCTCTGCCAAAGCCTGGCCCTGTCCTCCCTCACCCTTCCTGCTGACCTGCCTGTCCTCACAGCGAATCCCAGTAGCAGTTACCTGGTGACTAAAGGCCCTGTGCTTTGGATCGCAGCTTGTCACGGTGACTGACGCGGTTCAAGTGTAACCACGCTCATCTGAACACAGCGAGGGCAGCTCACCACCTGCTGTCCTGTTAGCTGCTCTTTTCCTGGGGGGTTTCTTCCTCTTTAATGATGTTTTCAGCCCCCATGTAGGCGGGTGAGGTAGGGCTTTAGGTTGTTCTGCAAAAAGTGGTACACGAACTCTCATTCACAGAAGAAACTTGGGAGTAAAAGGAGTAATAGTAATGTGCCGCAGCAGCAATATGCAGCAGCTCAGCAGCGTGCGCACCGACAGGTGCGCTGGGTCCTGTGAAGGCCCGGGGCTGAGCCACCTCCCGCCCCCACAGGTGGCCCAGAGCGGCGAGATCCCGCCGTCCTGCTGCAACTTCCCGGTGGCCGTGTGCCGAGACAAGATGTTTGTGTTCTCAGGGCAGAGTGGAGCCAAGATAACCAACAACCTCTTCCAGTTTGAATTTAAGGACAAGATGTGAGTGCCCCAGTGGTGGGTTCTCAGCCGGCTCCCCACGCCCACCTCTGGAGCCATCCCCGTGGGCTCCCACATAAAGCAGGGCCAGCTGCCCCCCCTCCCAGAGCGGGGATGTGCGGTGCCTTGGGACAGACTGGACCAGAGACGCCCTGCAGGCCCCTTGGGCGTGGCTGCAGCTCAGCAGGATTGGGCCTGGGCAGCCTGCCTCTCTGAGTGGACGGCATGGTCAGTGCCGCCAGTAACAAGTGTGGCTGGCGGAGCTCACACGGCGGCAGAAGCCTGGAGGGCGCAAGGGCTCTGAGAGCTCCCAGCCTTTGCAGGCCTTGACTGCTGGCCAGCCCTTGACCCTGTGATGGGGACTAAGGTCTGGGCCAGGCATTGGACCTGGGACTTAATGGAGTTTCAGCTGCAGGCCAGGGAGGCTCAGGAGGGGACTTGGAGCTGCCCTGGGTGCCAGGGTGTCAGTCAGTAGGGAGGCAGTCTGGGCATCTGGGGCAGGAGAGACCCTGCTGGTGCCCAGCCAACTCTTTTGTCCCGGGTGGTCAGGCCGGGAGAAGAGCCACACTGCACACAGGCCCACTGCTCCACCCTGACCTTGGCCCTCAGGACAGTGGGTGCCACAGAGAGCTCAGAGGAGGCAGGAGAAGACCTGGAGAAGCGAGGGGCGTGGGTAGAGGCCGGGCATAACTCAGCGTGGGGAGGGTTTGGGGCAAACATGCAGGCTCTGGCTAGGTGGACAGGTGGCTGACCTGCAGGGGATTCCTCAGGGAAGATCCAGTACTGGGGGAAGAACAGGGCCTGAGGGCTGCATGGGGACTGGGGGTACTTGTGGAGCAGGCTGAGGAAGGCGTATCTGGGAGGCAGAGGGCAGCAAGGTGAGGGGCCCAGACCGGAGTCAGGGGTCAGGGGTCAAGTTGTAGTTTGGGATGAAGGGGATGGGATAGGAAGAAAACCACAGGACACTTGGTCACCAGCAGCAGCCGGATTGGTACTGGGAGACTCTGGTGGCCCTGTTGGGTGGAGCCAGCATGGTGCCCCTTCCTCATAGGCCATCCCCCAAGCAGCCTCCTACCCAGCCTCATGCTTGCAACCCTTCGTCCCCCCACGAAGAGGTGGGCAGAGCTGGTGCCAGAGTGAAATGGGGCGAGGGACACTGGGCACACACTGCAGGTCCCTCTCAGCCTGGGAAGGTCTCCCAGGGGTTGCAGGGCACTTCACACTGGGCCTGTGGTGGCCGTGGTGGGGACTTGGGGGCCAGATGGAGGCCACAGGGGAGCAGGAGCCCCTGCTGGGCACTGGTTCCGTGCCATGTGCCCCTAGGTGGACACGCATCCCCACTGAGCATCTGCTTCGAGGCTCTCCGCCACCCCCTCAGCGGCGCTACGGGCACACCATGGTGGCCTTTGACCGCCACCTCTATGTGTTTGGGGGCGCAGCCGACAACACTCTGCCCAATGAGCTACACTGCTATGACGTGGACTTTCAGACCTGGGAGGTCGTCCAGCCCAGTTCGGACAGCGAGGTGAGCACTGCCAGGCATTGCTGAGGGGACACAGGGCCTGTGCCCTGGGGTGTCTTCCTGACCAACTGGCTCCCAGCTCCTTCCTTACAGCCCCAGGACGGTCCTGGGGCTCCAGACAACCAGCAGGAGCAAGGCCAGGATGCCCTCAGCCCTGCACACCCGCCCTGGCCTGACCCTGGGCCCTGGGTCTCTCTGCCCATTCTCCGTCTTGCAGCCTGTGGGCTTGTAAGATTCCACTTCCCGCCATGTTCGCACTGTGCTGAGGGTGTTCTCCTAGCTCCCCGACTCAGCCCGCATCCTGTGGCTCCCCCACGTGCCTCCACCTGTCCCCTCGGCGAGCTGTCTGTAGTGCCTGCCTGGCCCTTGCTGACTGGCTGTGTGCCCACATGTCTCCTACCAGGTCGGTGGGGCCGAGGTGCCAGAGCGAGCGGCTACTTCTGAGGAGGCGCCTGCCCTGCCCTCTGAGGATCGGGGCGGCTTCAAGAAGTCCCGAGATGTATTTGGCCTGGACTTTGGTACCACCAACACCAAGCAGTCTTCCCCGCCAGCCTCAGAGGTAAGGGCCCATGCCCTTGTTACCGCTCTCTCAACCCCTGAAGCCAGGCCTGTGAGCAGCCCATCTCAAAGGTGGGGAGACTGAGGCTCAGAGAGGTACTTGTTGGGGTCACCTGGTGAGTTGAGGGTCAGGAGCCCATGCCCTGCTGCCTGGGCCATGTCGGTGCATCACGTGAGACTGAGCACCTGCTGTGTCCACCGTGTGTGTCACAAGGGCCCCATCCTGCCTGCTTACCCACACAGGCCCTGCCTCCTGCCCTGTGCCTGCAGCTGTGTCTCAGGGCCTGCTCCGACCCCTCACTCAAGGCCAGTGGAGCCACGTCCTTGCCTACAACATGGCCCACTCCTGGCCTCAGGCAGCTCCCTGCTGGAGACCTGGCCCTGCCCTCTCCCACCCTGCCGACTTGTCCCCTGTCCACGCAGCTGCCCAGCGGAAGGCTCTTCCACGCGGCTGCTGTGATCTCGGACGCCATGTACATCTTCGGGGGCACCGTGGACAACAACATCCGCAGCGGGGAGATGTACAGGTTCCAGGTGAGGCTCACAGGCCTGCGGAGCAGGCGGCTACCTCGTGAGCTGACTCTGCACGGGGCCAGCCAGGGAGAATGGGCCCTGGTGGTGGAAATGGAGACCCGGGGGGTAGTGGTGAAGCTTGTCCCAGAGCGTCCAGAGCCAGGGCTGCCCCTGGTGGGACGGCAGCCTTTCTGAGGAGCCCAGCTGCTGGGGCGGGGCGGGGGGCTCTAGGCTGAGGGGGTCAGCAACCTCAGTATAGGGTGCGGCTGGTGGGGCCGGGTCGGGGCTCACAGCAGAGCCAGTGGGGGTCTGGAAAGCCACCTGAGTCTGTGGAGGGAGCCAGGCTGAGCTGAGCTTGGCATTTGGGTCTCAAAGACACTCATTTCCTAGAGGGGGCAAAGTCAGGGGTGACAGCGTCTTCACTTGGTGACCCTGGGTCTCCTCCTGTAGTTCTCCTGTTACCCCAAGTGCACACTCCATGAAGACTACGGGCGGCTATGGGAGAGCCGCCAGTTCTGTGACGTGGAGTTTGTGCTGGGTGAGGTGGGTGCCCTTTCTGTGCCAAGCCCAGGCCACTGTGGAGGAGGTGGGGCTTTGCTCTCAGAGACACGCTGGCTGCCCACTGGTGCCTGGAGTCCCCAGGTCCCTGCTCTGGCTGGCTTTCACCAAGGTGTCATTCTTGCTGCAGAAGGAGGAGTGTGTGCAGGGCCATGTGGCCATTGTCACAGCACGAAGCCGCTGGCTCCGGAGGAAAATAATACAGGCGAGGGAGCGACTGGCCCAGGTGAGGTGCTGCCCCACTTGGCCCCGCCTCCACAAGCATGGATCCTCCCAAGAGCATCCATGGGGTGTTCTCGAGCTTCCCTTTCTCTTCCCACAGAAGCTAGAGGAGGAGGCAGCTCTGGTTCCCAGGGAGGCCCCCGGTGGGGCTGTGGGCGGGGCCCGGCCGCCCCTGCTGCATGTGGCCATCCGAGAGGCCGAGGCCCGGCCCTTCGAGGTGCTCATGCAGTTCCTCTACACTGACAAGATCAAGTACCCGAGGAAAGGTCTGCCTGGGCTGGGGCAGGGCAGGAACAGGGTGGGGGTGAGAGTACCCTGCTTGTAGGTGGGCAGCCTGGGCCCCATCCTCCCCTCCCTGCTGCCTGAGGTCTGCAAGGCTCAGGGAGCTCTCGGGTGCAGGCCACGTGGAGGACGTGCTGCTCATCATGGACGTGTACAAGTTGGCGCTGAGCTTCCAGCTGTGCCGCCTGGAGCAGCTGTGTCGGCAGTACATTGAGGCCTCTGTGGACCTGCAGAACGTGCTGGTTGTGTGCGAGAGTGCCGCCAGGCTGCAGCTGGGCCAGCTGAAGGTGCATTGCAGCCCACCCTGCCCACCGCTGCAGGCCCCTTGCCTGGTCTGGTGCCTTGTTGGGGCCAAGTCCTGACCATGCCTGCCTGCCCGGCCTGTCTGTCCCAGGAACACTGTCTGAACTTCGTGGTGAAGGAGTCCCACTTCAACCAGGTGATCATGATGAAGGAGTTCGAGCACCTCTCATCCCCACTGATTGTGGAGATTGTTCGGCGGAAGCAGCAGCCGCCCCCCCGTACCCCCTCAGACCAGCCCGTGGACATCGGTAGGGAGCCTGGTCCCTTCCCTGCCAGTGGCTGGCCAGGTGGCATTCATCTTGGTCGAGACTTGGGAGGCGTGGAAACACCTGCCAGACCCTCAGGCAGGGGTGGAGGGGTGGGTGTGGGAGGACCCCAGAGTGCTCCCCAGGTACAGGGACAGAGGCAAAGGGAGGCAGTTCAGGCTCAGCTGAAGGAAGAACGCCCAGCCCATGGGGTTTTCCACAGTGGTCTGTGTGCCTGAGGGCAGGGAACCTCCTGAGCCCATTTCTGGAGGGGACACAGGGCACCTCTCTGGCAAGGGTGCCTGCCCTGAATGACATCAGGTCCGGCAGCTTCTAAAGTGAGCCATGTGCTCAGGGTCACAGTGGTTAGTCATCAGACTTCTCGGGGTACCCTAGCCTGGGGCCCACTGAGGTGTGAGCACAGCTTGCAGACCTCAGCTGCTACCAGTGCCTCCCTGTTCCCCCCAGCCTGGGAAGGGAGGGCACAGGCTCCTTCATCCCGGACTCCGCCTGGGTCCTGTGCTGCCCCTGGCAGCTGGTTCCAGGTGACACGCAGCAGGCACACAGGGCACACCAGATCCAGAGAAGGGCTCAGTGGGCTGAGTCTAAGAGATCAGACTCTGGGGGTGGATAGGCCTGAGGGCTGTGTTGGGAGCTGAGGACAGGGCCTGGCGGTACCTCAACAACCAGAATGAGACCTCTGGTCTGGGGAAGGTTCATTTAGGGTCACAGAAGGGACAGATGTGCAGGAGGCTGTGCCCAGGGCCCTGAGGCCTGAGTCAGGAGCAGGGTTGGGTAAGGAGCAGGAGGCACCTGCTCAGGGTTCCTCCATCCTCCCCCGCAGGCACATCTCTGATCCAGGACATGAAGGCATACCTGGAGGGGGCAGGTGCCGAGTTCTGTGACATCACACTGCTTCTGGATGGGCACCCTCGGCCGGCCCACAAGGCCATTTTGGCTGCCCGCTCCAGGTGGGTGTGGGTGCAGATATTGGGCAGTATGGGCCAGGTGCTGGCCGCATCTGCTGAGAGCCAGGCCTTTGCCACTCCCTGTCTGCAGCTACTTTGAGGCCATGTTCCGGTCCTTCATGCCCGAGGACGGGCAGGTAAACATTTCCATTGGGGAGATGGTGCCCAGCAGGCAGGCCTTCGAGTCTATGCTGCGATACATCTACTATGGTGAGGTCAACATGCCTCCTGAGGACTCGCTGCATCCTCACTCCCAAGGGCACTCCCAGGTCACCATGGGCTCCCGGCACCCACACTGGGCGGCCCAACTGACCGATCCTGGCCAGGCGATTTCTGGAGGATTTCCTGGTGCCTTGTGCTCTCCCAGACTTCTCTGAAACAGCTGGTCGGCCAGTACCGAGAGGTTTGTAACCAGGAGGGACAGGTGGATTCTTGACTCTCATGAATGCTCAGAGTAAGGGATCGGTCATTGCTCTGTGTGACAGGTGAGCAGGTGGACATAGAGTGATCCCTGATTGTGTCACCTCAGTGAGGGCCTAAACATGGGGTGTAGGGTGCATTTTTGGGCTCCGGGAGACTGCAGACAGTTCTGCAAAGATGCATCTAGGTTTTCCTGGAGAGAAAGTGCTGTGGTGTTTTTTGGTTCTTGATGGGGCCTTTGACCTCTGAGGGGTTCAGAGTCTGTATAGAGATCAAGTCAGTGCTCTGCCCAAATTGGAGCCCTTGCCAGACCCTCCTGGTGGGGCAGGTCCGCTGGTTCTGAGCAGGTGCGGTCTCAGCTCTCCTCTGCCCCAGCAAGCCCGGGCTCCCAGATGCACTCTCCCTGGGGAGGAGGGTGGTGCACGGGAGGACAGTTCCTTCAGCGGCAGCTCCTTAACCAGCTCCCCAGCTACCTGTTCGCGGCCCCATACTACTATGGCTTTTACAACAACCGGCTGCAGGCATACTGCAAGCAGAACCTGGAGATGAACGTGACAGTGCAGAATGTGCTGCAGGTAGTACCTCCAGTGCCTGCTGGTCTCCCTGCACCGGGGCGGGTGGGCGAGAGGTGGGGCAGCACCTCAAGGGATCTGCTGTTCCAGATCCTGGAGGCGGCTGACAAGACGCAGGCGCTGGACATGAAGCGGCACTGCCTGCACATCATCGTGCACCAGTTCACTAAGGTCAGGGCCCTCCTGGCTCAGCACGGCGAGCTCACCCCTCATCCTCAGGGCCCACTCTCCCACAGCAGCAGGTGGGGGGAGGGTGCCTAGAATCAGGCTGTCGTCAGCAGTGGGCCCTGGGGATAAGCAAGCAGAGCCACCCACCCACTGGCCACTCCTCACCCCATCTATGGGACCCTCCCAACCCTCTCATGAATCCAGTTCCATCCTGTTCTGGCCTTTTGGTCACCTCCTGCAGGTCTCCAAGTTGCCCACGCTGCGCTCCCTGAGTCAGCAGCTGCTGCTCGACATCATAGACTCCCTGGCCTCCCACATCTCCGACAAGCAGTGTGCAGAGCTGGGTGCCGACATATGAGGGCCCAGGTGGTGCCAGCCCATGAATGGAGAATGACCAGGCCTGCCCTGTCCCCTGCAAAAACTGCCTGCAACGGAATGGTCAGACCTGCTAGCTGAGGCACAGGTACCCAGAGCCTCAGAAGAGAGCTGAGAGGACATAAGGGACTCCAAGTGCTCCATTTCCCTGCCGACGACACAGGTCCCACAGGAAGCAGATGGTGAAGCAGGACCCCTGGCCAGCACCCTGTCCTGGGGTGGGAAGCTAGGGTTCAGTGATGACACAGCAGAAGGCAGGGGTCCTGGCCAGGGCCCAGCAGTGGGGAGAGCTTACCAGGGAGCTGGCTTTGGGGCCCCAACCTGGCAGGGATCCAACATGGCTTACGGATCCGGCCACCACCCTGCCATGAACGTCTCTCCAATGTAGGGCCCATACAGCACCCTCACCAAGGTTGGTGAAAAGGCCGTTCCTGTCACTTGGAGCATGTGTGCGGGCAACAGTGATGGGCAGGTGGTCTGATTCAAGATGAATTTTCATGCCTTTTAAGATGAATTTTGGGGTGTGAAGGGCCCTGAGGTCAGCTCTCAGCCCACAGGCTCAGTCGTTCTGGACTGGGTCTGGATTCCAGAGGGGCTTCTGGATCCCACACATCTGTGTGCGCATCAGGGCCCTGGACTGCACCGAGAAGTCAGCAGATGCCCCCCAGCCCCTGTCCCTTAGTATTCTGTCATAAACATGCCTCGATTAAAGCCACAGCAGTGGTCCCTACTATTCGTACCTTGCTGGCATGGTCCCCACTGGTGGGCTCTGGCCTCAGCCCTTGGCTCTCCCAGAGCTGTGGACTGGCCATTTGACCCAATGGTGGGATTGGTGTGTTGCCTGGTTCTCTATGCATGTCAGCAACTTCCAGCTCCCACCTGGGGCTGCCTGGACACATGGGGGAAAGTGCTGCGGAGGAATCCAGGCTGGCTTCTCCCTGGGAGTAAGCTGGGATGACCTCCCCACCCCAACCCCCGCCCTCGTAGGCTCCTGCATGGGATGGAACCCATCCTCTGTCCCCTGACAGGGGCCCTATGTGATTTCACCCCAATGTGGAAGGCACCATTCTGCCCCGAGAGTAAGAATCACCAGGACCCTTCTCCAGCTGTCGGTAATCCACTCGGGGGGAGTGATCTCTTCCCTGCCTTCGAGCTCACTTCCTCTGTGCGCCCTGAAAATGCGGCACCTGCCACTCCACAGCCCTTGTCAGAAGGCCGTGGATGCAGGTGGATGAGGAGCCCCAGTGGTGGGTGGGCACCCTTAGGCAAGCCAGAAAACAGCCTGGGGAAGAAAACCAGCCTGGAAACCCTGGGGAATGATCTGTAAACCCTGCTGTGCAGTGGACCAGTTGGGATCCTTGTAACTCACCACTGGATGATCTCTCCTAGACACGCTATGAATAAATGAAGCCACACACCAAGGGCTCTGAAAAGCAAATTTCAGAACACGGTGTAGCAGTTCACAGGACTAGAAATAATCCAGCTGTTCTGCAGTGGTTGTGGCCCAGCAGGGTGAGGTCACCTGTGCAGTTAAAACTGCCCCATGCACTAAGCTGTTTGTCATGATTACAGGTGCAGGGAGGCCTACATTCCAGTCAAATTGAAGGAAAATGGAGAAACAGGTTGAGGCCAAGACTGCTGCCTTGTGCCTCCCCCACTTCTCTAGACCTCCAGGGACCAGAAATGCCATTTCTCAGGGCTCACTACTTGCCAAGCATAGCCACCCCTGGTCAGAAGTCATTCTTGTCCGTTTTCCAATGAGATAGGCTCAGTTGTGGATGGGAGGCTAGCCTTTAGGCCAGAACTCAGGCTATGCAGACTGAGCCTGTTGTGTCCCCACAAAGGAACAGTCTGGCTTGGGTTTTGGGAATGTCTTTAATGAAACCAACTTGCTCAAGTCAAGGCTATTTCTGGTACCAAGGGACAAGTGCTTAGTGCTGCCCCCAGCCTCTATGCACACCACCCTGTCCCTCAGAACCCTGTGGGGCATGTTGCTGCACGGGGAGGAGTGGGCAAGAGCAGGATTCTGCTCACCACAGCCCAGAGCTTGGACTCCAGGGTCTGAGCTCTCTCGGGGCTGTAGCCATTGTCTGGCAGAACAAGCCTGAAATGGAGGAAGGAGCCCCAGTCCCGAGCTGAACCAGATATAGGGCTTGCTAGAATCCACTTTATTAGGTCTGGTGGATGCAGCTCACATGAGGTCCCTTTCCAGGTGGATTCTGAGGAAGAGGCTTGCAGCCCTAACAGGCAGCCCCTCAGTCAGTCCTGAGTCTAGTGGCCCCTCACTCAGGTCATGCTGCTGCTCAGCTGCATGGCAAAGTCCTGCACGTGCTCCTTCAGAGTCTGGCGGGCATCTGCCTGAGCCCGCTTCTCCCGTGCCCGCTCCTCCCGTGCTCGCTCCTGCTGTAGCTTGGTTAGCCTCAGCCGCAGCCGCTGCTCCCGCCGCTTGCAGGCCTGCAGTTGGCGCTGAGCCTTGTCCAGGGCGTCAAGTGCAGCCTCAGCCCGCCGCTTCCAGAGCAGGGCACTGCCCACCTGGTAGCTGTGCTCATTCTGGATGTAGGCTCCGGCGGGGGGTGGGAGGCGCAGCATGTAGGCTGAGGGTGAGACAGGCCGAGGCTCAAGAGGGGATGGCTGGCGTTCTGGTTCCCGCTCCGGTGAGGGCTGGGTGCTGCAGCCCGCTTCATCCGCTTGGGCACCCAGGGGCCCCAGGAGGTCTGAGAAAGGGTTGCTGAGGCCGGGCTCCAGTCTCCCAGTAGGGGAAGCAGGCAAAGCAGCAGGTGCCGAGACCTCTTCCACAGGAAAGCAGGTGACCTCAGCAGGTGGAGGTGGAGAAAAAGGAGTTGTGGGTCCTCGGCCCTCAGAGCAGCTGTGGGGCAAGACTGACAGGTCAGGTGAAGGGCTTGCCAGATCCCACTTCACAAGCCCCCTGACCAGGGGTACCAACCCACTCCACAGGCTCAGGACCCTGTCCACCACAGCTGCTGGGAGACAGTCTATAGCCTAGTACCTCAAAACTGGGTAGAGTGGGGCAAACCTCCACCCACAGCACATACCGCTTCCTGCATCGCCGGAGCCGGCTGACGTCGGGGGGACCAGGTGGGTAACTGTGCCCCTTGGTCTTGGTTGTCCGGCGCAACTTGGAGAAAGACTCAAATATTGTGGGAACTGCACCCTCCTTCAGCCTGTGATAGCCACTGTAGGGGAAAGCAGCCTGGATTACAGGACAAGCACTGCCTCCCCCAGCCAACCTGCAGGAACTTGGTCAGAACGCCCTCCAGCACCCCGGAGCAGACTCCCCAGTGCTAGCAGAACGTTAGTTTGGGGAATGTCAAGTTAGCCAGAGTTACACCAACCTCCCTCTTCCCTGCAAGGCTCCTCAAAATTAAGGTGCATGGAAAAGTTCCACCAGCACTGGCTTGCCCAGCTAAAAAGAATTATTTCATTTGTGGACTTGGTGGGAAGACTGGGGTTCTGAGAAACACCCTCTGGAAAAGCTCATGTTCTTCTCCTGTGTCACTGGCACAGTCATCCTGAAGGAGTGGGTCTTACTGTCCTCGTGTCAGAAGAGGAAAACTGAGATAGAGCTGGGAAGAGGCAGCCATCCCTGAAACCAAGCCTGCCTGTCCTCATGAGGTGCGCCAGGGACCTCCTCATCGGGCCCTACAGATGCCCCAGTGCTGGCTGGCAAGGAGGCTCACCTGATTCCCACCAGCTCAAAGCAGTTGTCCTCGAAGTGTTTGGAGCAGAAGTAGATGTACTCGGATGCTGGGTCCCACAGGCCCTGGCCGCTGGGGTCCAGCCTCTGGCAGTTGGCCAGCCACAAGCCTCGCCTTGGGTTGTCCTTTTTGGGAAGTCTGTAAAGCCACAAACCTATGAACCCCAGGCTGCCTGAAGCCCTGGGGCCATGATGCCTAAGCTCCTCAGATGAAGAGCTGGCCCTGCACATGCTGCCAGGAGTACTCCTTTCAATCATTCCAGCTAAGCACCACCCACCCAGACACAGACGAAGAAACTGAGGCCTCACAGGAGGCGCAATTTGCTCAGCGTCACCTAGCAGGTAAGAGTCGCAGAGCAGAGAATCCAGGGGTGATGGACGTGCATCCTTCCTCTCCCGTCTGGACTCAGTCCCACTTGGCCCGCTTCAACCTCCGCCACCCCCAAGTTCAAGGCTCTGCCCAACCACAGAGCGGCGCATGCGCAATCCTGGCTTCAAGCTAGCACAACGGGCACCGGCGCAATTCAACCTTTGAGAGCCAGCACGCACGCGCGCTGACCTGTGGAAAGAGATGCCGCGATTGCGCGTCTCGCGCGTATCCCGTGTGCAGCAGCCGGCGGCGGAGCAGTGACGCGGCATCTGGGGAAGAGGCGGAAGCTTGGTCGCGGGCAGCTATCTGGCCCCATAGGGGCCCGAGCCCCCAGCCGCCGCTCCGGTTCAGGTGGCCCTTTCTTGCCGAGTCTCCCACTGCCCAGTGTCGCCGAAGCCCCGTCCCAGCCCCTTCTCCAGACTCCTATCAGTGGCACTCACGATCTCGCCATTGCTAAGCCACCGGAGTCTCGCGAGGTGTGGAGAGCGGCGGAAGTTGGTACCATAGAGACTAGGAAGCACTGGGCGCTCGCCCAGAGGGGGCGGGGCAGGCCCCGGAAGCTGAGAGCGCGTCGGGTCTGCGCAGGGAACGCGTCGCCCAACCTGGGAACCCAAGCGCTGTTGCAGAATAAGCGGCACCTTCTTCTTTGTTCTTTCGGGCCTAATGGCGGTCAACTGGTAGTGCCCTGAGACTCGACCCATGCAGGCCGTCTGGGGAGGCCACGGTTGCAAAGAAACTCCAACCCCAAGATTAAAGGGGCAGGGCCGCGAGATCAAACCTGGCAAAAAATAGTGCTCACTTCTGTGAAGGTGCTTCTAATTGGGTGGACAGTGGCCACTGATTACGTTTTGGGAAAATGTGACAGGGGAAAGGTTTTGTGCTGGCGACTAACGGGAGGAACCTGAAAGGGAAAAGCTAAGGGCCTTTCTGAAAAGGGAGGTCGGAAAGTTAGTTATTGCTGGGTGAGGCTGCCTTCTAGGCCACTCCCACAAGACTGAGGGTGAAAACAAACACTTCACAGCTTAGGAAAAAACCGTGTTACTCTTCCATTTTTCAAAGAACATCAAAGTACGGTCATAGGACTTAATGTTTGAATTTAAAATAATTGAAGCATTTTTTCCTTTCTTCAGCCTTGCCTTTTGAAGCCTTTCTAGGAGTAATGTGGTAACTAAACACAGACATACTTAATTTTTTTAGTATGAAAGGAAATGATTTTGCCCTGGCTGGTGTGGCTCTGTGGATTGAGCATCCGCCTGTGAAACGAAAGGTCGCCGGTTTGATTCCCTATCAGGGCACATGCCTGGGTTGCAGGCCAGTCTCCAAATGGGGGCATGTAGGAGGCAATCACTTAACGTTTCCCCCTCACATTGATGTTTCTCGCCTCTTCCTCCCTCCCCTCTCCAAAAGAAAATCTTCAAAAACCAAATTAAAATGGAAACGTTTTTCCCCTAGAAACCCACTTGGAAAAAGGCAGGTATCTGGATGTGGAGTTTTGTCAAAGTGCAGAACAAGGGACAAATGATGCATCAATACAGAAACTTTAATAGGTAAACATATCTTGTAACAGTTATAGTGGGGGTAACACAAAGGGATGGGCGCCAGCGCAACTCTCCCACTCAGTATTCTTCCCCTTCTTCAGCCTC